>JBBPOJ010001070.1:0-16810 GCA_038091395.1 Leccinum rimulosum | reverse complement strand
CTTTAGCACGGGTTTTGCAGTAGCCAGAGAAACCAGTTTGCTGGTGACTGCAAATATGATTATGGTGATGATTCGCATTCTAGAGGAGTGTAAAGGGTTGGCGGTGAAACCTCCACCCACAGACCTTGATATATTGGCACGGCAATCAGCGATCGGAATAAATGATGTTTGAATGATACGGTGATGCCAGTGGCGTCAATTGAACGGAAAATCGCGGAAGACTGTTCCACACATCATGATAAACCTTCATACTTAGTGTTTCGCAGGGCTCAGATGGAGGTTGTGCAGATCATTTTTAGGCCCTCAGCCTGTAGTACATATGCATATGGCGAACAGCGGATTCAAGTTTTCCATTCCTCGTCCATTTGAATTTGATTTGTGCCTCGCAGCTCCTCGTCAGATCACCCACTGGCATCTTTCGCGCGTGGTTTGCTACATACCATGGAAGACTCGTTCGTCATTTCAGAAACAACACAGATGTCCTGCAGTCCCTGAGCCTGTGGACCTTGCAAAATAACAGGACCGTGCCAAATGGGCAAGACAGGAGCTGTCGTGGCGCAGAAAACGACAGGAACTTTTGTCGCAACGGAAAAAAGAACAACTTGACCTGCAGATGAATACTTAGTTCAAAACTTGTGGAGAGCCACGGGGGAGCCACCACCACAAAAGATCATGTTACTGCTTTTGTGCTGCGATCGTGGCTGCTGCTCCCAGTACGGCTGAAATCGATCCCTCTCGCTCAATATGCAAAAGGGATACCATCCTACATTTTGCATCCATACCAGTTTATGGATCGCCAATCGTTTCTGACTTCCGCGCTCTGTATCCTCTAGAACGTTGAACATGCGCGGTTCCACCGACGTCGTTGAAGGGAAGATAGTATGTCAAAATGCGCGTGTGTGGTGAAGCGTGTCGAGTCTGAACGAGCGACGTGTCCACTGACGGTGTTCAAGGGTTGAACGTTGACCACACAATCGGGAGGATCAACGAACGGGTACGATAGGGAAGAATTGCCTCTTGAGTACGCCAGTCAAAGTTGGTCTACCATTATGTTGCTAGCTCAGTTGTGCGAGATAACGATCAGATAGTGAATCCTGGCTTCATGTTGGACGAGAAAAAAGTCGGAACAAGATGAGAAAAACCGGCCTCGAATTCCCTGATCGATAGGTGGGTTAGATATCCGAGAATAGAGAAAACCATGACCACAATAGCGATGGCACGTGCGCATGGCGTGAAGGCGAACGCCCAGGACACAGGGTAACTGCGGGAGAGTGGATGAACGTGCACATGTGTGCCAGGCGACAAAGGCGTGCTGTGAGTGGAAGACTTTCTTTGTACTTCAACCAGAAACAGTATGTTGCGCTCAAGGATGAGGAATGGTGAGTAGTACGTAGGCAAGGGCATCGATGCCCTGGACTGACGAGAGCAGCAGAGCCGAGTACTAGCGCGGACAGCCCACTTCCCTTGGATGCCGGTCAGCAGGTGCGAGCATCGACGACCAACGAAACAGAGTTACTGACGAATGCTCAGGAATCGGATGGGAATAGCTCCTCCAATGTCGCAACTGACGCGGATCCGATTGAAATCGTTGCTCAAAATTATATATATTCGGTTGCTTTTCTTGCTGATGGGGAGCATGTCGTGAGCGGGGGAGCGGAAAACATGATTCGACGATGGCTAGTGGAAGATGGGAAGGAGGTGGGGAAGCCAATGGACGCTGGCATTGCCATTTTGGACTTGGCAGTTGGCACACAAGATGACAAGTGGATCGTGTGTACACGTGTGGGACGAGGAGTGGTGAAGTGATCGTCTGGGATGCGAAAACGTGACAGAATTCTACGCACACGACTGGGCGGTGTACTATGCACAACGACTTGGGCCTTGGCTGCAATAAATTCTCTCACGACGGCACAAACTTGAACGTCCTCGCAGACTTTCCAATTCGAGTCAACTCCTCCCTGAACGAATCCCTCGCCTGGGCAAGCGACTCCAACAGCCTCTTTGTCTTGTCCGAAGACGGAGACATTCACTGTCTCGACGTGTCCACCAACAACACGCTCGCGAAATTCACAGCGACAACGATCCAAAGTGTATCGCACTGGCATGCAACGACACAGTCATCGCAGCCTCCGCTGAGTCGTCGGTCTCACTCTGGGACACAAAGACTCATCAACAAATTGGGGACGTCATCTACCACTACCACTCCATCTTGACCATGACTATCTCGCAGCCAAGCTCCACCATTGCGACCGCTGGAGACAAGGGAATCACCCTGTGGAATCTTTGTGACACCCTTCCCTCACCTTACCGCAACAATGTGAGTAACGCTGCTCCTACAGGATCAGGTCCTGATCAATTTGTCTTTGGCTACTCCAGGCGCGCTTGGGGCGAGAAATCCATCATTTGAAGAGTGAAAAAAACGATCTCGAAAACACGGTCCAGTCCCTACGTGCACTGGACTCACGTCAGAGTACGTTGATTAGTTACATGACTCTGCTGCGTTGATATTCATCTCCACAAGAGGACGATATAGCAAATCTCGAGAAAACTATTCAAGAACTACGTAATGAGCTTGCTACATCCGACCAGGAAAAGAAAAGCCTCAATGAAATGATCAAGTGCCTTCGTGTCCAGAATGAATCATTAAGTGCGTTCTCTCCACTTTCCTCCACTATGTTGACAGTCCCCTTTATTAGATCGCAAAATCACTCATCTCGATGAATCGGAAAAGGAACTCCACAGCGATGCTTGTAGCATCTGAACATTCAGTCGAACGATTGACCCAGACCATCAGGGCACTACGCGCAGATGTTGATCGACCCGAAAAGAGTTCAGGTGCGTTTTGGACCATCCACGACTAACGGCTCTCTGACCCGTTTACAGTATCCATGTCCCGAAAAATAAACGAGCTCGAGATTACCACCCAAGAACTCGATAACAAATTCACCACATGCAAACATGCCCTCAGTGTATATGACAACAAGCATGAGTGCGAAACATTGTACGCCGACGGTCGCGTATATGATGCTGCACTGCATTTTGCGAACGCGATGATTGAGGATCTGTGGCATAACGAACCAGTCATCGATTGGGTGAAAGGTAAGCTTGTGCATCTTGTTCTAGAATAGTATATTCAGTCCCTACCATCACACTTTACCCACCGATGCACATCAAGGCTTCGGGAGATCGCAGATCAGGCATCAAGTTCCAAGAAACCTGACGAAGCTCTTTCAGCTTACTCGACGGTCTTGTTGCTCACTCCCTCGCCTCCAGAAGGTGTACTGATGGGATGGGCGAGAATGACGTTCATTCATCGCTCAGCGGGTGAGGCATTGGGTACCGTGAAAAAGGTTTGGTCGATTTGGTCGTTCAGGATGGAGAATTCACCCGACCCCCATGTTCGGGGTGAGTCGTTCTCATTCATGTTGCGCATACGACCTGGGCTGATTTTTGTCGACAGCCATGCGGAATTGTTATCTCGACACGACTCCACTGATTCGCCAGGTCGTCGAGCAGACCATCCAAGACATACCCCGAGCGCTGATTGACGCCACTTCTGGTCGTCTCTACGACAAGGCCATGCAAGCTGTGGCTTTGGAACAAGCCCCCATATTCAATGAATTGCGGTCTTTCATGACGACACGCGATCGGCTTGACTATGCACGCATCCAGAGCGAGGTGGAGAAGTTTATGAATATGTGATGTTCTCGCATAGGTGGCAGCCACCCGAGCCATCATTCCAAATGGCCGAGAATACCGTTATCTATGAACTAGTACCCACATCCCCCACGATCGACAAGCTCATCAACTTCTGCAAGCTTGTGCAGTCTCGCGGGTTCCGGTGGGCATGGAGCGACACATGCTGTGTTAACCAGAGCGACAAGGGAGTTCAGCAAGAATCAGTTGTTACCATGTTCCAGTGGTATTGTCGTGCGGCACTAACAATCGTCCATCTTCTTGGAGTTTTCTCGGAATCGCAGAAGCCCGGGTCACTGTGGAAGAGCATCTGGAACACGCGCGGGTGGACATATCAGGAGTACGTTGCTTCAAGGGTTATCCAGTTTAACACAGAAGATTGGAAGCCATACCTCGGTCTGGAGATGTTCAATCACAAGGAATCGCCTATCATCCTCGCTGAGATGGAACAAGCAACCAAGTTTACTACTCGGGCCCTCGTAACACTTGAGCCAGGGTTGACGAGGGTGCGCGAGAAGCTCTACCTCGCTTCGAAATGCCAAACAACGCGCAAGGCAGATGTTGCGTACTGTCTGTTCGGTATCTTTGATGTCGCACTCCCGGCCATATATGGCGAGGGCACGCGAGCAGTCCGTCGACTTCTGGAACACATCTTGACCCAATCGGGTAACGTCACGCTTCTTTCCTGGACTCAGGCTGGATACCCGAGTAGTAGTGCCAACAGCTACCTTCCTGCCGACCTCACTGTCTATGACTAGATCGAGCCCCCTCACGTCCCGCAGCCGATCGAGACCGCCGAGATGGACAGGATGACCATGGCCTTGCGGTCATCGTTACCCGACCCCTTGCTCGCCGTTCAGTTGTACGAACGACTACATAGCCTTCCATCCCTTTCAAACCTCACTGGTCGACTCCACCTTCCCGGATTTGTTTTCTCCCTGACATCACTCACAGCGGTACCTGGATCCAACTCGATCGTTCACGCTTATCATGCCACCACGCCACCAACAACGACTTGATCGGAATGCACGGCTTGGTCCTCGTTCACCCTTGGATCAGTCCCCTTCTAGACATGGATTTCTCCGGCGGGGCTTCTCAGTTTGACCTAGCCATGCGCACCTTACGGTTGGTCGTTCGACTGAAGCAGCCGTTTGGTGCGCTGTTGCTTGCTTCGCAGGAGCGCCTGTTATACAAACGTGTCGCGACGGACAGTTTTATCAAGGTTCAGATCCGGGAAGAGACGGCGTTGGAGGAGTTGATAGACAGCGTGCGTACGGTCGACGTGCAGTAATCGTGGATTGTTATTCGCGTTGGTTTGGCTCGTAATGTTTCAAGCAATATCTTTGTCATGACTATCTATAAACTGTATACCATCTAAAGGACGGAGCATCTCCTATCAGATAGCAGATCTCACTTTCGACATCGCGCTTTCAAAGTAGATCCTCATCCTACTTTACCACTTTCAAGTAACCATAAAGCACATACATTTCAATTATTCGAGTAGAAAATGCTGTTGCCGCGTCGGTCACCGTCGCCATTTGTCCGTTGTCCGTTTTGCCCATCGTCCGCCGTCATCTCATCGTCGCGTCGTGCCGTCGCATTATTCGTCGTCGTCGTGTCGTGCATCTCGCCTCATCCTCGTCGTCAATCGCGTCGCGGGGCCACGTCGTCCGTTGTGGTCGCGTCCTTCTCGTGTCGGCAGGCATCGTCAACGTCGTCGTTGTCCCCGTCGCTGTCCCCGCTATTGCCGTGACGGGTCGGACGCATTGTCGTAGACGTCGTTGTCGCCTCTCTTTGACACGCCGGACGAGTCGACGTCGCCGGTTGCCGTTGCAGTCACGTCCTCGTCGTCCTCGTCGCGTGGTCTTCGTCGTCACATTGTCTTCGTCGTGCCTGCTGCAGACCACAAAAGGGCGAGTTTCTCCTCCAGTATCAAGGACACGTTTCCACTTTTGTCTCATCCATGACACCCGCCGTCATTCGTCGCCGTCATGTCGCATCGCGTCATGGTACCACGTCGTCGTCCAACCGTTGTCATGTACGCAAGAGAGGGAGAGGGAGAGGGAGAGGCGGGAAGGGTCGTCGTCGTGGTATGGAGAGCGGTTTCCATTGAGAGGGAGGGGGGGAGGAGAGGGAGAGAGGGGCATCATATGATGTCGTCCGCGTTGAACCCCGAGACAGCGCGTTCATGAAGGAGAGTAGAGTGAGAGTGAGGGTGCGGATGGGTCGAATTGAGGTTAGCGACGACGCCATTGTTGTGTTGTCTCCGTTTGATCCCCAGATGACGCGTTCCGCGTGCGTGTGTGCAGGAGCGGGAGAGTGACGGGAGTGACGGGACGGGGTCGGGGACGTGCCGCATCGACGTCGTCCGTGCGTTGTGCGTCGCGGTACGCCGTCGTTGTCATTCTGTCGTCGTCGTAGTGGTTGTGCGTCGTGGCTGTGGGGGTGCGCTGGCGGCGTGGACGGGGTCTGGCGTAGGGTAGGTGAGGGAGAGAGGCGGGGAGGGAGGAATGAAGGAGAGAGGGGGGTGGGAACGCACGGCGTCGTGTCGCGTCGTGTCACATCTCCCCCGTCCTCGTCGCGTCGTGGGGGGGTCTGGAGTGTGGTAGAAGAGAGGAAAAGGGAGAGAGGAAGAGGTCCCCGTCCTCGTCGTGTCGTCGTCGTCGTCATCGTTGTGCGACGTGGCTGTGGGGATGCACTGGCGGCGTGGACGGGGTCTGGTGCAGGGAGAATGAGGGAGAGAGGCGGGGAGAGATAAGTGAAGGGGAGAGAGATAGAGGTGGGAACGCACCTCCGAATCCAACAATGAGACCGCACTGAAACATGATCGGTGCGAGACCCGGGCGCCAAGCAAGGAAAACAATAGAGTGAGATGCGAGCCTGAGACCTGATAACAACACCAAAACACGATCGGACCAGATGTATCTCCGAATGCATATGAAGCACCAGGGAGGTCGGGGTGATCGGCCACATACTATCTACGCGTCCCAGCTTGCGATGCGCTGGGACGGCTAGGTATAAATATATCTCCGAGCATGCTGCACGACAAAGGAGATCGGTGTGATCGACCGCACCATATAGGGGAGATCGGACGGCGAGTGCCAGATGACCAAGTAAGTATGAAACCGATCGGAGGTCGTATATAAAGGCTAAAAACCACAGCACAACGCAAGGTGGGACGCGCAGACTCCAGAGCCTAGGTACCAATAGCAGTAAATAAAAGCGAGGATAAAGAATAAAAAGTGGAGAAATCGGGACCATTTGCGATGATTCAAGCGACTCGGAGGTCCGCAAACCCGACCTGTACATTATGGAAATCGAAGACACTGTATACGCCCTGCAAGAAAGTGCTCCCAATGTTCCAAAATTCTAGGCCATATAATCAGATTGGTCCATCAATTGTCAATGCCACACAAGGGGGTTGAATCAGGAAGCGATAAGAATCTCACCGATAGCCGAGCGCCGAGCGATAATACCGCTGAAACAATAGCGAGAACCTTCTTGAATTGGATTGAGTCTGAGAGTATCAGAAGGGATTTCAAACGTCCTGCCACCGAAGGTGAAGCCCAGTCTTGGGAAAGAGTTGCACGGTACTGCAAGCTGTCGATATAAAAAAGGTATGTACCGAAGGTAATCGGAACTCACGGTAATAATAACCAAAGCCTCCATGTTCCATCAGGGTACCGCCAAGGTGACCGTACAAGTTTGAAACTCGTTCCCAGTCTCCGTAGATGTAGTTTGCACCAGTGTCGATAATAACAGGTACATTTTGGAGGATTTTATAACCAGCAACTTGAACACGAACATCATCCATAGACACATGCCAGAATCCCTAGATGCCAATGTCAGCGACACTGTCCACTCCAACCTACCGTTTTAACTCACAGGATTTGTTACGCGTGTATAAGTGATGTCACCCCTGTACAGCAACTGGTTTGATCCACCGACCCACATCTCGGCCCCCGGGCCAGATGAGGAAAGTTTCAGGGAGAATACCCGATTAAATCCATTGCTGTCTTTGAGGTTTTCAAACAGCGGAGGAGAATCAAGGATCGAGATGGAAGGGAAGGCCAATCCCACTACACCGCCTACAGGGTATTGAACTATCTGTGGAAACGAAGTGAATTGCCATGTTGCAGAACCAAAGGTCTGACGGGGTGCCTAGCTTGGGGTCAGAAATCAATGGTCATGCGCATAAGCGATAGAAAACATACAGTGTATCTACCAATGGTTATGCGGTCAGTAAATTGAAAACCTCCGACTATGAAGGATCCATCTGATTTTGCGAGCTGAAATGGCTGATTCAACAGTTTCGTGGCAGATTTGGATAAGGCGGGATTCCAGAGGTCGAGACCAAGCGTGGAATGTCCAGGAAAGCCGCTTTGCACCACCCACGTATCGCTGCGTCTACTTGAACAAAAACAGTTGTGTGAAGGCAAATAAAGTACCTACGCTACACCAGTGTCGATTGCGACTGTAACATAGATAAGGGTAAACATATACTTGAACTTGAATAATACAAGTGAATTTACCCTGCAAGGTCTGGGGAGGAGTGCCAATCGAAATCTGGCCGATCCAACCACCATATTCATAAGTTTTCAGCGGAACTTTACTGGTGCCAGTGCCTCGGCGGGGCCCGAGTTCGGACTCGCTCCGTTTCACGGCGAATGGATGCATTGTCCCAGTGTTCATCTCGTAATTGTCTAGACCACTAAGGATCTTCCTAAAAAGAGCCTGAGCACATCAGATATCACAAACGGTTCATTCCACGTACTCCCTGACTGATATGCCATGAGAGGTCATTGAGTCGAGGTCAATGCTTTCGTTGTTCGGAAAAGAAGGATTTCGGGCGAGTGGTATGGCTATGCCATCCGGTTCCCGCTTTAGTACGGGTTTTGCAGTAGCCAGAGAAACCAGTTTGCTGGTGACTGCAAATATGATTATGGTGATGATTCGCATTTTAGAGCAGTGTAAAGGGTTGGCGGTGAAACCTCCACTGGCACTCACAGACCTTTATAGCAATATGCGACACCATCAGCAACAATACCGATTGGCACGGCAATCAGCGATCGGAATAAATGATGCTTGAATGATACGGTGAAGGCGTCAAATATTGAACGGAAAATGGCGGAAGACTGTTCCACACATAAACCTCTATACTTAGTGTTTCGCAGGGCCCAGATAGGCAGTCGGCACACGGTAAGTCCCGATTTTTGGAACGAAATGGCGAGCACCTGTAAAATGCTGCCAATGAAAGGCAGACCCTAAGTTAGTAAAAGAAGGAACGAAATTCCAATTCCAGTCAGCTCGGGTAAAAACGAATCCCTCGCCTGGGCAAGCGACTCCAACCGCCTCTTTGTCTTGTCCAAAGACGGCAGCATTCACTGCCAGTGTCTCGACGTGTCCACCAAGGACACGCTCGCGAAATGGTGCATTACCGACAAGAATCCAAGGTAAGATGTATCGCACTGGCATTCAACGACATAGTCATCGCAGCCTAGTCTGGTGACCAGCCCGTCTATGAGTTGCCGCGTTGAGAGGCAAGCCGTTGATAGAGGTCTCGTAAATTCGGTTCGACTTTGGTAGGGAGCGCGGATTCCCACAGTCAGGCGGTTTTAGCCAATGAAAAAACGCATGATTATTGGCGATGAAAATCAAAATCAAAATAAATAAGCGTGAGTGTCTCGGACCGACTCGCTAATGCCAACTACATAACATCCTTCTCGCACAATAACAAGATAGATGCTCTCCGCGCATGCCTAATCATTCACCGCACCGAACCTTCAAGAAACGAATATCTCGTGTGTTCGTTGACGAGGCCCACAACATCTATATGAAGTCAAACTCAAAGATTGCGATGTCGATGCTAAAGATGACCCGGATGGACCACATTCTGGAATGGTGAAGAAGACTTCATCCAAACGAGAGTGAACAGGATTTGCAATCATTCGACTTATCCAATCTGCAACAGCATCTCCGAGAGTTGTTCATCAAGTATCTCAATGACGGCACTTCTTCAGGTAGTATCGGAACTTGCATAGCCGCTAGTAAGTTGATTTACTAACTACTGACATGTCGTAGCTCTACAGTACTATACTCGCTGGTTTTGCAATCGTCATTCAGGTTCTGAGTTCAAGAAATCGGATTTCTTCCTTGGGGAGGACCCACTTATTCGTATCGATCACGGAATACCAGCTGCGAAACGCAAGCGAGTCGACTATCGTGCCGGAAAAGATCGTCCAGGCCTTTTCGACGCTCTGCTAGCTTGGCGCAATGAGACCCACGCTCGCAATCCTGATCGTTTCGCCCGGCCGGCAACATGACTCCTTGATGACGGACTCGATCTCCTCAGCAAGATCCATCCAGGCGACGTTCATAGTGTCCAGTCCATTACAAAACTTTTACAGGAAACGACAGAATGGGAGGTCAGGTCCGGACAGCAAGTCTTCAATGTTATCAGGCAGTTCGATCGCACCCGTGTCCAAAAAGCACTGAACGTCGCACATCTTGTCAAACGAGCACGCGAGCTGCTACCATCTACGGGCTTACAAGAGCTATAGCTTCATTTCAATCACAGCCAACATTCGCTTCAAGGGAAAGATCGAACATGGCTTCCGGGATGTCATCCACCTCTGCCACTCAGATTCCCTCTCCTGCCAACACGACCGGCTTGGAGAATGTCAATAGCAGATCGTATACGATCATTTAGAGACAGGTGTTTCTTCTGAGAGTGACTCGATGTTGTGCTTGAGTCGGATAAGGAGGAATCAGAAGTGCTGCTATTGAAGCTCATAGAGTAACTAGTCGTATTGGTTTATGTAACTGACAAGACGCGTCGCGAGTCTAAGCCGCCGGATAAGGACTTATCATACTTTCACGTGACTTTGACTACTTACGTCTAAACTTGGGTTATCTATCGCCTGACCGTGCGAATCCGCGCTCTCTATCGACGGCTTGCCTCTCAACGCGCGCTGAGTCGTCGATCTCACTCTGGGACACTAAGACTCATCAACAAATTGGGGACGTCATCCACCCCATCTCGTCCATGACTATCTCGCAGCCAAACTCCGCCATTGCGACCGCTGGAGACGAGGGAATCACTCTGTGGAATCTTTGTGACATCCTTCCCTCACCCTACCGCGACAATGTGAGTCATTCTACTCGTGTGAGATCACGTCCTTATCAATTTGTCTTTGGCTCCAAGCGCGCTTGGAGCGAGAAATCCATCGCTTGAAGAGTGAAAAACCAGATCTTTATGACGTGGTTATGGCCCTCCGTGCTAGGGACCCGCGTCAAAGTATGCTTATTATCTGAATGACTCCACTTTCCTGATATCCATCTCCACCAGAGGTCGATATAGCAAATCTCGAAAAACTATTCAAGAACTACGTAATGAGCTTGTTACATCCGACCAGGAAAAGACAAGTCTCTCAAAGAAATGATTAAGTCCCTTCGCGCGAATCCTCAGGTGCGTTCTTTCCGCTTTCCACCCCACTTCACTTCGTTGACAGTCCCCTTTATTAGATCGCAAAATCACTCATCTCGATGGATCGGACAAGGAACTCCGCAGCGTGCTTGTAGCATCTCAAGGTTCAGTCGATCGATTGACCCAGACCATCAGGGCACTACGCGCAGATGTTGATCAACCCGAAAAGAGTTCAAATGCGCTTTGGACCATCTACGACTGACAATTCTCTGATGCGATGACTTAGGATCTGTGGCATAACGAACCAGTCATCGATTGGGTGAAAGGTGAGCTTGTGCATCTTATTCTGGAATAGTATATTCAGTCCCTACCATCAGACTTTACCCACAGATGCACATCAAGGCTTCGGGAGATCGGATATCAGGCGTCAAGTTCCAAGAAACATGATGAAGCTCTTTCAGCTTACGCCACGGTCTTGTTGCTCAATCCCGCACCTCCAGAAGGTGTGCTGATGGGATGGGCGAGAATGGCGCTCATTCGTCGCTCAGCAGGTGAGGCATTGGGTACCGTGTAAAAGGTATGGTCTATTTGGTTTCTGAGAACTGCATGATGATTCTCGTTCAAGCTTGCAAAATTTCATACCTATCGGGCGATCTGCAATATTCTCAGAGAGGAACATTGTCTTATGGAGGCCCTTGAATGTTTCCGAAAGATGCAAAACAGGCTCTCAGAAGGAGCACTGTCGAAGAGCGATTCGCGCTAGTGTTATTGTGTATCTGGACCTGTAATGTTTCAAGCCATATCTTTGTCATGCATGGTGCTGATATGCGCCTTTCTTTCTTTCTGCTTCGCCTCTCTCGTCTCGTCACTATTACTGCAGAGAGCTAAACCTCGAATGTTGATTGATCGTATGAATAACTAGATGTAATCATGGTGAAAATGGTAGCATGCATGGAAATAAATGCGTGGAAATCCTACTCATCGCTACAAGAACGTGAGCTAGAAAAATTTAAAGTGGGGCGTACAGTGTGTTCGCCATTATGTCCACTTGGTCCAAATAACGAAGTAAGCTCTTCTGGTAGACCATCTGGCACGAACAAGATCACGTTTGATCTCGTCAATCTGACATTCCGCATTCTTCAAAGTGGCTTCAGCCCTGATCCTATTCCTCTTTGCCAGTAGTAACGCGCATCACGTCAAGCTGCTGGATTCGTAGACAATGATACCGTACGTGTGGCTGCAGCAAGATCAAACTCATAAATATAGAGTATATCGGGAACATTTGCGATGATTCAAGCGACTTGGAGCTCCGCAAACCCGACCTGTAGATTACGGAAATCGAAGACACTGTATACGCCCTGCAAGAAATTGCTCCCAATGTTCCAAAATTCTAGGCCATGTAGTCAGAACGGGTCCATCCAGTGCCGGGTTGAATCAGGAAGCGATAAGCACTGAAATCTCACCGATAGACGAGCGCCAAGCGATAATACCGCTGAAACAATAGTGAGAACCTTCTTGAATTGGATTGAGTCTGAGAGTATCAGAAGGGATTTGAAATGTCCTGCCACCGAAGGTGAAGCCCAGTGTTGGGAAAGAGTTGCACAGTACTGCGGGCTGTCGATAGAAAAAAAAGGTATGTACCGAAGGTAATCGGAACTCACGGTAATAATAACCAAAACCTTCATGTTCCATCAGGGTACCGCCAAGGCGATCGTACAAGTTTGAAACTCGTTCCCAGTCTCCGTAGATGTATTTTGCACCAGTGTCGATAATAACAGGTACATTTTCGAGGATTTTATGATCACTAGATTGAACACGAACATCATCCATAGACACATGCCAGAATCCCTACATAGATGCCAATGTCAGCGACACTTTCCACTCCAATCTACCGTTTTAACTCACAGGATTTGTTACGCGTGTATAAGTGATGTCACCAACATACCGCAAGCGGTTTGCTCCGCCGATCCACATCTCGGCCCCAGATGAGGAAAGTTTCAGGGAGAATACCCGATGAAATTTACTACTGTCTTTGAGGGTTTCAAACAACGGAGGAGCATCAAGGATCGAGATGGAACGGAAGGCCAATCCCACTACACCGCCTACAGGGTAATGAGCCGTCTCTGGAAAAGAAGTGTAATGCATTGTTGCAGAACCAAAGGTCTGATGGAATGCCTAGTAGCTTGGGGTCAGAAATCAATGGTCAATGGTCATTCTCATGAGCGATAGAAAACATACAGTGTATCTACCAATGGTTATCTGGTCAATAAATTGAAAGCCTTTGACTATGAAGGATCCATCTGAATTTGCGAGCTCAAATGGCTGATTCAGTTTCGTGGCATATTTGGATAAGGCGGGATCCCAGAGGTCGAGACCAAGCGTGGAATGTCCAGGAAAGCCGCTTTGCACCACCCACGTATCGCTGCGTCTACTTGAACAAAACAGTCGTGTGAAGTCAAATAAAGTACCTACGCTGCGCCAGTGTTGATTGCGACTGTAACATAGATAAGGATAAACACATACACGAACTTGAATAATACAAGTGAATTCACCCTGCAAGGTCTGGGGAGGAGTGCCAATCGAAATCTGGCCGATCCAAGCACCATATTCACAAGTTTTCAGCGGAACTCCACTAGAGCCTCGGCGGGTCCTGAGTTCGGACTCGCTCCGTTTCACGGCGAAAGGATGCATTGTCCCAGTGTTCATCTCGTAATTGTCTAGACCACTAAGGATCTTCCTAAAAAGAGCCTGAGCATATCAGATATCACAAACAGTTCTTTCCACGTACTCCATGATTGATATGCCATGAGAAGTGATTGAGTCGAGGTCAATGCTGTCGTTGTTCGGAAAAGAGGGATTTCGGGCGAGTGGTATGGCTATGCCATCCGGCTCCCGCTTGAGCACGGGTTTTGCAGTAGCCAGAGAAACCAGTTTGCTGGTGACTGCAAATATGATTATGGTGATGATTCGCATTCTAGAGGAGTGTAAAGGGTTGGCGGTGAAACCTCCACCCACAGACCTTTATATATAGCAATATGCGACACCAACAGCAACAATTCCCATTGGCACGGAAATCAGCAATCAGAATAAATGATGTTTGATGATACGGCCTAGATGGTGGCGTCAATTGAACGGAAAATGGCGGAAGACTGTTCCACACATAAACCTTCATACTTCATGTTTCGCAAGGCCCAGATGGGGGTTGCGCAGATCATTTTTAGGCCCTCAGCCTGTACATATGCATATGGCGAGCAGCAGATTCAAGTTTTCCATTCCTCGTCCATTTGAATTTTATTTGTGCCTCGCAGCTCCTCGTCAGATCACCCACTGGCATCTTTCGCGTGTGGTTTTGCTACATACCATGGAAGACTCGTCCGTCATTCCAGAAAGAACACAGATGCTGCAGTCCCTGAGCCTGTGGACCTTGCAAAATAACAGGACCGGGTCAAATGGGCAAGACAGCGAGCGAAAGGAGCTGTCGTGGCGCAGAAAACGACAGTACCTTTTGTCGCAACAGAACAAAGAAAAACTTGACCATAGTAAAACGCAGGGGACATAAATACTTGGAAATCCTACTCATCGGAGTCATCGCTGCAAGAACTTGAGCCAGAAATATTTGAAGTGGTGCGTACAAGTGTGTTCGCAATCATATCAGGTGCTTGTCCACTTGGTCCAAATAACAAAGTACGCTCTTCCGGTAGACCATCACGAACAAGATCGCGTTTGATCTCGTCAATCTGACATTCCGCATTCTTCAAAGTGGCTTCAGCCCTGATCATATTCCTCTTTGGTAGTAATGCGCATCACGTCGAGCTCCTGGATTCGTAGGCGATGATACCGTACGTGTGGCTGCAGCAGCATTCCGGATTATTCTCGTGAGTTCTAACCTGCGAATAGCATGATAGTCCTCCACCTCTTGCGATACCGATGCCAGATACCTGAATTGCACATCAACAATGATATTTGCGAGGGTGAAGGGAAGCCTCCTATTCCTTCTGAAGGCATTGAAAAGTCAGAGTGGGTTCGCTTTTCACGATGGAGTTCGTTTGAGGTACAAGGCAATGTGGAAGTTGATGGGAGATTTGAATGCCCATGATCGAGCTCTGTCCCCTTGCCAGCTAGCATGGAGGACGATGGTATATAGAAAGCGGGTGGGGAATGTTCATCGGGCTGAACCTCCTTGGGTAGGCCTGGTTGGACACCCCCTCCTACCCATCCTCACCGTTGCCCTCCATGCAACGAGCATGTACGTACACCCCCTCCACACCTCGCCGTGTCATCAATTACTATGCTGTCCGTCAGCACTGCGCTCGACTCATCGTGTCACGCCACACTCTGTTTCGTCGCGGTACACCCCGCAGACGAGGTTAGACAATCACAGGATTGCCGTCGCGTGAACACAGACGTGTCAGAAAGAAGAAAAGAAAGGCCTAACTCGACTGACTGACTCACTCTGCTTTCCCGAATGCTGTTCTCCTCGTCCTGACCGTCTTCTTACACACCTCGCACAGATTGTCCGTTGAGCATGTTTTCGGTATTGCAGACATGTACTTATTTGACGCGTTGGGTGCCTCCTCGCGTCGTTCGTAATCGTTGTCGTCGAACCGATGGCTACAGCGAGGGGTGGGCGAGGGTGAGGACGCCGTTGTCGAGCTGACAGCGAATTGGGGGTGAGCAAGGGAGGACGAGGACGAGGACGAAAAGAGACGTGCTCACCGTCATGGTCGCTTCGTTCGTCGACGTCGTGGTGGTGGTGGTGGTGGTGGTGGTGCCGTTGCGTCATTCCGTCGACGAGTGTCACCGTCATCGCGTCGTTGCACCGGTGTTTCAAGTTGGTTCCATTATGTGCGTCGTCGGCGTCGGTGCCACATCGCGGGTACGGGTTTGTCGCGGGTACAGGTCGGGGTCAGTGCAAAAACACCCGCGGGCGTGTGGTGGGAAGGTGCGAGGTGCGGGGGGGTACGCGTGTCAATCGTCCATGTCGTTGCATCGGGTGGGCACGCTGGTGCGCCATTGCGCTGCCGTTGGCCTGTCGACCGGAACCCTCCAATGTTTTGATCGTGAACTCCGACCAAATAGATCAAACTCATACATATAGAGTGTATCGGGAACATTTGCGATGATTCAAGCGAGGTCCGCAAACCCGACCTGTACATTACGGTAATCGAAGACACTGTATACGCCCTGCAAGAAAGTGCTCCCAATGTTCCAAAATTCTAGGCCATACAGTCAGAACGGGTCCATCCAGTGCCAGGAAGCGATAAGAATCTCACCGATAGGCGAGCGCCGAGCGATAATACCGCTGAAACAATAATGAGAACCTTCTTGAATTGGATGGAGTCTGAGAGTATCAGAAGGGATTTCAAACGTCCTGCCACCGAAGGTGAAACCCAGTCTTGGGAAAGAGTTGCACGGTACTACAGGGTGTCGATAAAAAAAAAGGTATGTACCAAAGGTAATCGGAACTCACGGTAATAATAACCAAAGCCTTCATGTTCCATCAGGGTACCGCCAAGGTGACCGTACAAGTTTGAAACTCGTTCCCAGTCTCCGTAGATGTAGTTTGCACCAGTGTCGATAATAACAGGTACATTTTGGAGGATTTTATAACCAGCAACTTGAACACGAACATCATCCATAGATACATGCCAGAATCCCTACATAGATGCCAATGTCAGCGACACTGTC
>JBBPOJ010001069.1:0-16811 GCA_038091395.1 Leccinum rimulosum | reverse complement strand
GGTATGAGAACTAGAGGGGAGGATGGCGTTAGTGGATCGATATCAAGCCGGCGAATTTATACCTTGGGTCCCACTGCCAAAGCATTGACACCTCCACACCGTTGACCACCACCCCCACAAAAATAAAAGAAGGAAAAAAAAGAACCCATGTGGGTATCCATTGTTCGTACCCTGCCGGTACATCTACACATCGGCTTTCCCGTCCCGAGTTGCGCTGATATGTTCTTACATATTCAACCCGAGCCATACCAATCATCTTCCATCACGTTGGTATGCAAATCTGCGGAATGATTGCCAATACAATGGGTTTTGAGCTCATCGGTATAACGTGCACGAGGAAATGCGGACCAAGTTGGCGAAGCCCTTCGAGAGCAATGGGTAAACTGATTAATCTTTACATCCCATCATAATCAGTAATCTACAATTCTTGTTTGGGTGTATAAAAAATTTCTCCAGGAAGTTGACAAATAAAGTCCTCACCGAGGGGCCCATTGTCGAAGAATCGGCACGAGGTGAGCAGTGGCGTCATACCGTGTGGAACCCACCACGTCCAAAAAGAATTGACCCACATAATTTAAGTTTGACCTGTCCAATGTCATAGGCACAATAGATTCCCTGGACGTTTCCTCTGTTCCCGTTTCTGGGGTAATCGACTGCTGTGTATCTCGGCCAGCTTCAAGGTGGTAGCATGGATTGCGAGCTTTAGATATGTCTCGTCAGCTAGTCAGAGACTTGTTGGGAAAGATGCACACTTTGGATTGATTTGTACATCACGAGGAATACTAATACGACGCGGTACAGTCGCGTGTCAGAGGACGGCACCATCAGCAAATGCACCTACGATCGCAATGTGTTTCATAAATATTGGCCCCAATGGTCAGTTCCTCATGAACACCAGGCAACATTTGAAAGAGAAAGAATAGTTAGTTACTCGATCATCATATCGAAAAGGCATATATAGCTTGATGAGTTTGTCGAGCCCAAGCGCTGGTTAGGTGGGGGTTGTGGTGTTCTGGAACGAGGGAGTCACTGTGTCAAACACGTCTCAAGCTGGGAACATTCAAACGAGAATTTTATTTCTTCTTAGCTGAGGATTTAGAAGAGGGAATAATATATATTACCGCCCGCCAAAGAGCTTGGGCGTGACTCGATCGTAAAACCGGTTGTATAACGGTCCCTTGCGTGATTGCCAACGAAGCGAGCTTGAGCAAGTCATCTGATGAAGGGAAACAAAAACACATTATCAGGAGCACGCGGGAATATGTTGTTCAAGACACGCGCCCTCACCGGTGACTAGTAAGTTCTACTTGAGAAACGAGACTTAGGACTTAAAGGCCTCATTTGATTTGTGAGCCGATGGGGGGCCGCCGGGTACTGAAGCCCAAGATATGATGAAGGTGATCAGTCACTGAACATGGTTTCCCATGTTATAAGTCGATCATAGCATGGTTCAATTGGCGGTTTGCTGTGGGCGGTCCGAGCCGGTTGTACAAGGTTCACGTGGGCAGAAGGGGGCGCCGAGAGCACAGCCTGGTGGTTGACCCGTGGGTCTCAATGACACATGTTTCTTCCCGCTGGCACCGATCTCCACTTTCCAAAAGACGTTTGAAGTAGAAGAACCATAGCTAGCCAGGAAGAAAATCGACGGACTCGGACCTATAGTCACACCAGGCAGCAATGTCTAGCAAAGGTGATAAAAAAACGAGGCCATCCAAAGCAGAATATTGATGGAGACCCAGGATCGAGCGACGGTACTGGCGGACCCTCCCCCTGTATCGTCACGGTTGACGAAAGGGACGCAAACCTGATTAGAATCGATCATTCCGATAAAGTGTATTCGACCGCGTTTCTCGCTGGAGGAAAGGAGGTCATAAGCGGTGGCAGCGAAATGAAGATTCGACGATGGCGAGTGGAAGATGGCACGGAGGTGGGAGTGCCGATGGATACTGGAAGCACCGTAATTGATCTCGTCGTGTCACGAGATGGTGAGTGGATCGTGGCTGGGATGGGGAGTGGTCAAGTTACGGTGTGGAACTCGACGAGCTTTGAAAAGGCAAACGAGTTTAAAGCACACGACTCACGAGTGTTGGCGGTGGACGTCTCGGTCGATGGGACGAAAATTGCAACTGGATCGCGCGATGAGACGGTCAGTGTCTGGTCGTTTCTCACGGGGGAACGTCACGTCTGCTCGGGCCTTTGGAACACGACAACGACTTGGCCACGGTCGGTCAAGTTCTCCTCGGACGGCAAATTCATCGCAACTGCCACGTATGCACGCGAGTCCGTTCGGATCTACGACAGTCTCGATGGCACCCTCCTTGCAGACTTTCCAATCAAAGTTAATTCATTTTACAATGAAACCCTCGCCTGGATGGGCGATGGAAAGCATCTCCTTGCCTTGTCTCGCGACGGCAATGTCTACTCTCTTGACGTGTCCTCTGGGATGACGCTCTCGAGATGGTCTATTCACAGCAATGATGATCCATACTGCATCACACTAGCATGCGACGACGCATGCGGGGCAGTCTCTTCCAACTCATCCGTCTCATTCTGGGACACTACAACGCATCAACAAATTGGAGCTGTCATTGAATACCCCCATCCCGTCTCATCCATGGCCATATCGGCGAACTATAATATGGTGGCTGCGGGTGACAAGACAATCACGCTCCGCAATCTGCTTAGTGTCCTGCCACCATCATACCTCAAGGATGTGAGTTAATGCATTTTGAACTGACATGGTTATCTTAGTCCACTGTCCTGATGTACGTCCACTAGAATGAATGTACCGGATCAAATCAATCACAATTGGACAGCAACAACGAAGATGGCGACGTTGACCTGCTCGAGGTACAAGTTCGATCCTGTTCCTGTTCGAAACATGTCATCATAAGGTACAGGTCGAGCTCCCACCTACGACGCTCACGGTTGACGATCAGTTCAACTACGACGAGGTTTGTGATCAATTCATTCTGACTTTGCTGCTGTGCTGATGCTGTGGAAGGCACCCTCGGCCACGTCGTCTGTTCATCATGAGGACCAGATACCACTGCCTGCCTCATCCCACTCCACATCGCAGCCTCCAGTCCGCCTCATGACCTCCGCCCTAGAGATACATTCAGGGAAACATAACTGTAGTACGCAGCCGTCTCAATTCCTTCGGATTTTTTTGAGATGGAAGAAGAGCACGAAAGAACCTGCAGTTCCTGAGCCTGATCACCTTGCGACCAATCTATCTGGGTCAGCTGAGAATATTGATGCCTCGAACGGGGGATTTTCGACAATGGCGGAAGGTCGCCGTCGCCCAGTGAGTGTGTTCCTTGAAAGGCGAGTGAACCTCATCCTAACCTATCATTTTAGCGAACGGTCGCAAAGTATGTGAAACGGGTCGGTGTTTTGTTCATTGGGTTTGCGGATCGGATGTGATTGATCATCTTCCCTTGCAGAAGAAGTCAAATTCCAGGCCTTCCGTGAACGGAGAGCGCGACCGTGGTGCTAAGACTAGACGTCGTCCCGCTGGTCCCAAACCATCGAGTGACGTAGCTCTTCCGTCAGATGTGCACGAAGACCACGGCGGTGCTAGCACTGGACGTCCTCCTGATCCGAAGCCAGCGAGCGAGGTAGGTCTTCCGGCGTCGTTCAAGTTCATATCGTAGGAACTCATGTTCGTGTAAGGCACAAGAGGGAAAAGATGCAGTTCAACCCTCTACTGGGAGGATTCGGTTGATCGTGCGTGTGCTTTCAACAAGTGTACATTACGAGGCTTACAACAAGGCATCAGCGAGAATATGGAGATGCTACCCTTGCCATCAGATTTCCCACGTGGTTGTGTTGTTGCTCCTCTGGGACGAAAGAGGAATGATACTATGTAAACTATGCAACGTCTTTTTTGCGAGTGTGTGGTTCATGATCTTGACATTGTGCCTGTTGCGTTGACTCGGGTGCTGCACTGGCACAGGCGTCCGCGATTCTCACATCGCTTGTCCTTGGCCTGTCCCCACTGCACTCGCGAACACGGGCTCCGCTGGCAAGCAACGCGTTTGCTCATGTACTCCACGACTCGGAGGATGTGTAGAGACGGGCGAGGACGGATGTGAGGGGCCGCGAAGTAGGGGAAGCGAGGGCGTGCGGGCCGATACACGTCTGCGGGGTCATATCATGTAATTATTCTCGTGATGCTCGTGCAGGCCCAGGGGTCGAAGACCAAACATCTGAGACACACATACTGAATGGCACCTGTTCAACTCGGATAATCCTTCCTCAACAACGGACAGTCACAAAGCACACCCAAGACTTGTCTTCTGTCACTGCGTCCCAAGAAATCAATCTCTGGCTGAGCTGGGAAATAGCCTTGGAGGGTAGCGAGGCCCAACGGTGGTCGTGGGTATGGTCGAGTTCTACACTCGCCTGTTCTCCCTGACACATAAATGCAATTACAGTAACTTGCTTCCACAACGAACGCTAACATAGCCGAAAATTTGCACTGATCGAAAGCAAGGTATAGATGGCACCACAGACTCTGAGTCACCGCCCTTCGACCATCGCCCGCTCCGCCTTGCACTGGAGGCGAAATTGGTGACATGCACCATCAAGAATTCTCTCGGTTGAATCCGACTTGTGAGTTTAGACGCTAAACTCTTCACCCATACCTGTTTCAATGATCCGAATGTACTTCATCAGTTTGATTGTTATCCGGTTAGTTCCTAGACGTGATGCCATCCCGACATCTATTTAAGTCAGGCGTACGTACTTGGTGGCATCTGTGCTCCTCCACATTTACTCCCCAATGCTCTTCAAGGTGATCACAATCGTTGCCATCACAGTGGCTATACTCGCTCTGCCAGTGGCCGCCCCATCGCCTTATCCTAGGGAGGGAAGTGATGTTATAGCCATACCACTGACGAAACGCTCTCAGGATACCGACGCGCGTGAATTTCATGCTACATCACATAACGCGTAAATCGACCTGTGATGTCCTTAGGCATCGTTTTTGCTTAGACCTTTTTAGCAAGATCATCCGTGGGCCAAGTGGCATGGATGGCTCCGAAATGAACATGGAAACGTCGCATCCTTCTGCCGTGCAACGGGCCGGGTCCGGAGCTGGTATTGGTTTGACAAACTACCGCTATGAAATGTGGTATGGGACCATTTCGATCGGCACTCCTCCCCAGTCCTTCACTGGTAAGTTTTTCCGTGCATTCGTGACACCCATTCACTCTAGTCGCCACCTCAGTCCAGCTCAACACCGCTTCTAGGTAAGTGATTTCTGTCAGTACCATCCACTCTCTCGTCTTATTCCGATCGACCCAGCGATCTCTTTGTTCCAGCCTCAACTGGTGATGAGAACTGCAGAAGCCACCGGAACCTCTGGGATCCCGCATTGTCCCAAATCACCAACTTAGACCTCGATAGTGATTTTGTGCAAGTATTTTCAGGTGGTAGGACTGCCAGAGGTCGAGAATACACGGACAATGTAACCATTGCTGGTTTTACCGTATGTTTGTATGGTTTGCGAACATCATCACTTCTGATCGATGAATAGGCAGACATTCAGACCATCGGTGCCGCTACAACATACTCTTCAGATTTGGGAGCAGCTGAGTTTGCTGCAGATGGTTTATTGGGATTAGCTTTTCCGTCTTTGTCAGCCCTTTATCGCCAGAGCCCTCTGTTGCACACGCTGTTCAATGAAGGAAAGCTGTCTCAACCAGTGTTCTCACTCATGCTCACCTCTTCTGGAGGCGAGCTGTACGTCGGTGGAACGAATGAGGCGCTTTACATTCATACCACCCTCGTCTTTACCCCTGTAACAAATCCAGTGAGTGCAAACGCCAGGCGGTACGGATGCATACTTAGATTTACCTTTCAGGTTTTCTGGGAGCTGACAATAGATAACATTAAAGTCAATGAAGTAATAGTTTTGACAGATGTAACCGCCGTCATCGACACTGGTGCCTACTTCATTATTGGTGATCCGCAGCGACTTTTGGCCCTGCACGATGCGGCTGGCGGGGGGTCACACAAGACTGGTCAATCCATTGGTTTTTACACCTGTGAGTTTTGATCAATTTTGGTACTTTTGATTGACTCCCCGTAGTCCCATGCAGGTCTTTTCCCTCCATGACTTTTACCATTGGTGGAAGGTCGTTTTTTATGCCTGACAAGGTCCTCAACCTGGGAAAGGTTGTGGATTATAGGGGGAGAAATTGCTGGAGCGGATTTACAGCTGTGGAACAGGATCCCAGTGAGATTCTTCTGATCAGCATTTCCTCTTCCCACGCTGACCGGTGAACCGGACTTCTAAGAATTCTGGACGATCGGGACCATTTTCCTCCAACAGTTCTATACCGTGTTTGATTTCAACAGCGAATCACCACGAGTCGGATTTGCAGAGCTTACACCGATTTGAAGGTAATACGCTATACCAAGCAAGCTATATACATACTACATGCTAGTGTTTTTTGCACAAGAGGTCTGATTGTAGAGTCACGACCTGCCACCAGTCTACCATTCTGTCTCATCATACCAGACATCCTCTTCCGAAGAGGGTCGAATGTGTAACCCCAAGCATGAATAGCAAAACGTCACCTCGCAGTCCCTACAATATCTCCTGGCCGCGCAGTCCCTGCAAATCTGGACTGGGCAATCATTGGTACCGCATACCAACTCAAAATCTTCCTCCACACGTACCGCAAGGCGACGACTGCGGCGGAAATGGCAACGATGCGCGCTACGCGTTCCACCTCTGCCGTGAACGCCTACGCCCGTACCCACCCCCCACGACGGTCCGTTTCCCCAGGGCTCAGCTGGTTAGGGTCTCCAAGTCCCATGGACCGTTTGGCGTGCGCGATGCCGACGACGCCCACGCCCACGGCACGACGGGCAAGGGCATTTATCTGGAAGCCGACTGTGGCCAACGGCGGAAACATGAGAAGGACGGGCACGAAAGAACAGGACCACGCTCTATACGTGCATGTGATGGGTTTGTCAATGGGGCTTACATTATCCTCTCTGGTCGTTTTCATTGTCCCCGACGAGTCTGGTGATTACGCGAGCACCATCACCGAGAGAGGGTATACATACAGGCGGACGTCGTCTAGGAATGAGAAAAGGGACGGGTAGTTTGATTCTGTGTGACACCCGGAGTAAGTGTGTCTTTTTACTGCGTTTTTCGGGCGAGGGAAGGGCGCGAGGAGAATTGGTTAGGGGAATGTCGAACCTGCCTGGGGAGACATTTGCGCGTCATTCTTATTCTTTGTTATTGCGAGCACATCATGCGAGATAACTTTGCTTGTGATGGATCTCTTCTTCTTGATATGATGGGCCTTTCTTCGGCAGGCCGGATTATATCCGTCGGCGCACTCACCTCCCTCAAAGTAACTGCAATTGCCAATCCTGTGTTCTGGATCAATGTCGTCATCTGAAACCATGGTTGTGAGTGGTGCTAATATCCCCACCCTCCCCAATTACGCACAGTTTTCCAATGTGACGGAGGCTCCGAGTGAGGCTGGCTGCATTTTCCCCAACTGAGAAGGTTCTGGTCCAGACATTTCAACAATGGCAGAATTTTGCGTCCATCCTTTGCCTGAGCTACCCGGAACCCGATTAGCAATGTGGAGATTGTCTGATGGGTGTTCGTGAGTAACGCAAAAGTGAACTAATCAAATAACCATCGCCTGGAATTGAATCTGAGAATGCGCAAACACCTGTGAAACTGAATTTCCGATCCCGAATAGGACGAAAAGCAACAGACACGGCGGAATACAGTGCGGCTGACTCGATCACCATCGCAGCGACTGAAGTGCATGTATTCTGTTCCGTATCTCGGTCCCATCAGGGAGACGATGCCGTATCGGAAAATTAGCAGACGGAGAACGATAGCAATGGTAAGAACGTTGTTCAGCACCAACGATAGGGCAATACAAGGCGGGACGAAGTCGATCCCGCTCGTCGTATATGGATTCGTGGTCAAATACGTACATTATCCCCATGGCTGCACATTCACAACGTACGTCAGGCCCGTCTCACCAGTTTTTGATAGAATGGAACGTACTGACATATAGAGCCGGCAAACAACAGGCTAGGCAAGCGCATGACGATTCAGAGAGTGAATCGACAACTTGAATTCTGATGATAAATGACTTTGAGGCGCCATACCTGACTTGATGGTGGACCGGTCAATGCTGATTAGAGAGTACAGTTTGATTCACACTGACCAGTTAGACATGGTTACCGCTACGTTTCCCACAATGATTAGATATTGGTCTCGAATGCAATTGGACCGCTTGGGTAGTTACGATCGTCGATGACTGTCATCTGGATGAATCCTGCGAGTCCAATCATTACTAAAGTTCCGAGGATGAAGGTGATAGTGATGAAGACGAGTAAAACAATCGTTTCTTGAACTCAAGGCGTTTTTTTTTCACGCACGAGGCGATAGAAGGACAAGAAGTAGAGCGAGACTGTAACATTATAGGCGATGGTGGTTATAATGACGGCTTGAAGCAAGCACCTCTCGGAAAAGAGGGCCTGGGTGTCTTCATCTAGGACCCAACTCGAGTCAGATTATATGTGGGCAGGTGGGCAGACGAAGTGCACGTTTGATGACCCGGGTCATATAAGTAGTAAAACCTTCCAAACACGATCGGCACAGCACGGTAAGACAGAATGTAGGTGTGGCCACATACTGGGCGCTGGTTTTTTTGAACACACCTATTGAAATTGCCAAGGGTAGTTTGAACGAGCGGCCAGACTCAACCCGGAAGGATGGAGTCGGATTCCTGAACAGAGACCGAGACCGAGTCTGGGGATGTAATGTTAGTCAAGGGAAGGGGACGGCCAGAATGGCATCGGAGAAGGCGACCAATAAGAGAGGCTCAAGCATGAGCTACGCTGTTGCAGGGTGAATTACTCCAGAATGAGGCAGGGGGAGAAATTTTGTGTAAGGCGCCGGAAAGAGCTGGAGGATGTTCGCGCTCTTATATGTATATGTCACGTACTTGTACAGCTCCATTGAATCTAACCGTGTCCACCCATTCATGTCCGATTTGGTGAGTCCCAGGCAGGCAAAGGAGATCATTTCTAGTTACGACCGGTCAAACATCGTCGTTTACTCGGAAGCACATGTCGATCCAAGGTGACTGGAAGCACCGTAATCGATCTCGTCGTGTCACGAGATGGTGAGTGGATCGTGGCTGGGATGGGGAGTGGTCAAGTTGCGGTGTGGAACTCGACGAGCTTTGAAAAGGCGAACGAGTTTAAGGCACACGACTCACGAGTGTTGGCGGTGGACGTCTCGGTCGATGGGACGAAAATTGCAACTGGATCGCGCGATGAGACGGTCTGGTCGTTTCTCACGGGGGAACGTCTGCTCGGGCCTCCTTTACTTAAACTCCGCCCGCAACGCTCCGAACTTGATTTGCATTCCAAATTGCAACAGTGTACGACGACTGCATGCGAGAAGACTGGACATCGTTCGCGCTGGGATCGCCGGTGTCAGACGCATCGTCCGAGCCAGTCGATGAAGGAATATTTTGAGTTCATATGTGGTACCGATTATATGATTGCCTAGCCAGGATTTGGTATTCATGAGGGGACTGCGAGATTACTTCATGCTTGGGTCACACATTTGCGACCCCTCTTCGGAAGAGGACAGAGAGCTCAAGGATGTCGAGTATGATAATACAGAATAGTAGGGTTCTGAGTAACTCTACAATCAGAACTCATGTGTAAATAACACTAGTATGAAGGCGTAAGCTCTGCGAATCCAACTCGTGGTGACTGTCTGTTGAAATCATACACAGTATAGAACTGCTGGAGGAAAATGGACCCGATCGTCCAGAAATCTAGTCGGGTTCACCGGTCAGCATGGGAAGAGGAAAAGCCGATCAGAAGAATCTCACCAGCATGTATTTGCAGACTCGCAATTCCGGTAAAGCAATTTCTTCCCCTGAGATTAACCTTTCCCTTGTTGAGGACGCGGCGAGTGATTACAAACGCCCTTCCACTAATGGTAAAAGTCACGGTAGGAAAAGTCCTGCATGGGACTACAGGGAGTCAATCAAAAGTACAAAAATCGATCGAAACTCACAGGTGAAATAAGGACCGCGCTCGAATAACCCACCGCCAGCCGCCTGGTGCAGGGCCAAAACTTGCTTCCGATCACCAAGAATGTAGTTGGAACCAGTGTCGATGGCGGCGGGTATATCTGACAGAACTATTCGTCCGTTTACTTTGATGTTATCTATCCTCAGCGCCCAGAGACCCTGAAAGGGCAATCTAAGTATGCATCCATACCGCCTGACGTTTGCGCTCACCGCTGGATTTGTTACAGGGGCATAGACGAGGGTGCTATGAATGTAAAGCGCCTCGTTCGTTCCACCGAGATACAGCTCGCCTCCAGAAGAGGTGAGCTTGAGTGAAAACACTGGTTGAGACAGCTTTCCTTCATCGAACAGCGTGTGAAACAGGGGGCTCTGGCCATCAAAATGTGAGATAAACGGGAAAGCCAATCCCAATACACCATCTGGAGGAAAATTAGATGCTGCCATAGTTGAAGGGTATGTTGTTGCGGCACCGATAGTCTGAATGTCTGCCTATTGATCGGTTGGAAGTGATGATGTTCGAAAACAGTCAAAACATACGGTAAAACCAGCAATGGTTACATTGTCCCTGTATTGTTTACCACGGGCAATCCTACCGTCTGCAAATTGTGCCACAAAACCTATATTTAGGTCCACGTTGGTGATGTAGGGCGATGTGGGCTCTGTATTGAGAGTCAAATCGGTGATGTGGGACGATGGGGGATCCCAGAGATCAGCGTGGCTTCTGCAGTTCTCATCACCGGTTACGGCTGGAACAAAGAGATCGCTAGGTTGAATGAGACGAGAGAGTAGATGGTACTGACGGAAAACACTGACCTGAAAGCGGTGTTTAACTGGACTGAGGTGGCGACTGAAGTGAATGGGTGTCATGAATGTACGGAAAAACTTACCAGTGAAAGATTTGGGAGGAGTGCCGATCGAAATGGTCCCATACCACATTCTATCCAGGTATGGTGTCAAATCAACGCCGGCTCCGTTACCGACCCGTTTCATAGCGGAAGGATGCGGCGTTCCCTCGTTCCTATCGGAACGATCCATGCCACTTGGCCCACGAATGATCTCGCTAAAAACGTGTGAGCAAAAACAATGCCTGAGGACATCACAGGTCGATTTACGCGTTATGTGATGTAGCATGAAATTCGCGCGCGTCGGTATCAGAGCGTCGCGTGAGTGGTATGGCTATACCATCACTTTTCCCCCTAGGATTAGGTGTTTGGGTGGCCAGAACGAATATAGCCACTGTGATGGCAACGATTGTGATCACCTTGAAGAACATTGGGTAGTAAATGTGGAGGAGCACAGATACCATCAAGTACGTGCGCCTGACTTAAATACATGTCGGGATGGAATCACATCTAGGAACTAACCGGATAACAATCAAACTGATGATGAACATTCGGATCATCGAAACAGGTATGAGTGAAGAGTCTCACGAAAGAGTCTGGACTCACAAGACGGATTCGACCGAGAGCACTGCAACTCTAGTCTCTTGGTTGTGCATGTCACCAAGTTTTCCTCCAGTGCAAGGCGGTGTCGAGTTCGAGAGCGGCGACGACGGGACACTACAGTTGGATGAGTCGTGTTGTGGTTTAAACTCAATTCCACCTATTAGTGAGCTAGGAGGCGATGACAGAAGGGCGGTGAGTCGGTGGTGCCATCTACATCTTTCTTTCGATCAGTGCAAAACTCCGGCTATGTTAGCGTTTCGTTGCAGAAGCAAGTTAGTTGTCACATTTCCACGTCAGCCAGAACAGGTGGGTGTAGCACTCAACCACCGCAGCGCCTCGCTACCCTCAGCCAGAGATTGATTTCTTGGGACGCAGCGACAGAAGACAAGTCTCGGGTGTACTTTGTGACTGCCTGTACGGACTTGATCCACCCTGGTTAACATGCCCGTGGAACGTGTTGAGGAAAGATTACGGTTGACTAGGTGATATGTGCGAGATGTTTGGTCTTCGACCCATCACTTGGGCCTGTACGTGGAGGTCAGTAATGATCAACAGGGAGTAGAAAGAGGCAGCATGCGCCCCGCGAGGGACGCACTGGACGACAAAGACGATGTGAAAAAAGGGACCTTTCGAGTGGCCGTGCCATGACTGACGCCGAGCTCAGGGGCAGGACAGAAGCATGCCAGCAGCTGTTCGGAACTGAAGACTGCCTGGGCGAACTACCAGCCGATGACGTGTTCGGGTACAACGACGCTGAGGCGCCCTATGACATGTAAATGCCAACGTGTTTCTCTTCGTCGGTGTCATTCCCGCCGCTAGGCTGAATAGTTGGGTGGTCCTCGTCAGTGCGCATTACCTCCTTCGGCGACTTTGAGGTTTCTGATGCAAACAGCGTCGCGTGGCGCGGTCGCCAGGCAAGAAATTGAAACGTTGATGATGATGACGATAAGAAAAAATGATCTGTAGGATCTCTTCACTTTGAAATGAACAAGCAAGTATGTAACACCAATATGAGATCTGAGTTCAGATTTCGCTGGCATTTACCGCGGGATTCTTCGCACAACTTGAACGAAATTCTTCGACGATGAGTCTTCCCTTCACTAGTACTATTGCAGCCAGTATACGATTTTGGGGCGTGTCCCGGGTCCGTTTGTGAAATCTTTCATCTCTTACTGCCACAATGACAGCGTCGAGTATCAACACCACTCATCCACATCCAACAAGTCCAAGAATGTTTCACGACACTCCTCTTTTATTGCGTCAACACCGTCCGCACGTCTTGTGTCGGCTCAATGGACAGGGTGGGCGCCAACTTGAAGACACGGCCGCACGTTGGTTGCCATGTCGGCATACTGGCCTGCCAGTCGCATTGTTGCACAGTCTGTCATTGTCACTTGCAATACACCGAAATCTTGTAAAACTGAGCCCGGCTGCAATGTAAGTCATAGAATGAGCTGCGACGTGCCCAAGCATCCGAGTCTGTCACATTCCTAGTTGGAAGCTGGCTGTGAAGCTTTCCTTTGGAACCTGGTAGCGAATCCCTGCCACAAGTGTGTGCTTTTAGTAGTATGGCCCGGTGCCACGTCTGATGTTTGCTCCACGGCACAACTTTAAAGAGCCGTTGCGACGGTTCGCTGCTGAGGGCGTCAGCGTCCAAATCAAGGAAGACACAGACGGTGACCCATCCTCGCCATTTTTCGTTCCCTACCCTGATCTGACCCCTCCAGCGTACTAGATGACGTTTCGCAGTAGTTCCACTATCCCAGCTCAACCACTCCCCTGCCAACCTCACCTTCTTCGCTCCGAACCTAGATTCGCTCGCCTCACTCACTTCCGAGCTGTGCGACGAGGACACCCCATACGAGAGTCTTCATGCCCTCGTCAGTTGCGGAGTCAAGCCCTGATTCGACGTGCTTGTCGGTGCCCGCGGCACTAGCAAGGGGGTGACAAAAAGATGAGTATATAGTCATCGTCCCAGTCGGCCTTCCATGCTCAAGCGCTCACCTTCGCCCAGGGATACCCAAAAACGTCGAGGTACCGGAGGCTTGTTTCATCATCCATCCCGAAGACGAAGCATCTCGCAGACCACCAAAACTGCTCAAAAATAATCAATTCAACACCCTCCATGGACATATTAACTTGTGGATCTAGGTCATACAAGCAGTCATAAAACTCACTCGAGACGTGTTCCAGCATGCGTCCCAAGAAATCAATTTCTGGTTGAACTTGGAAAGAGCCTTGGAAGGCATCGAGGTCCAACGGTACTGGTGGTTACGGTCGAATTCTACATCCCCCTGTTCTCACTGACGTGGAAATGTATTAACCAGCTGTTTTCCGCGACGAAGCGCTAGCATGACCAAAGAAATGCACTGCCCTAAAGTAAGGTGCAGAGTGCACCACCGACTCACCGCCATTCGACCATCGGCCATTAAGCCTTGCACTGGAGGTAAACTTGGTTACATGCACCATCAAGAGTGCTCTCGGCTGAATCCGGCTTGTGAATCTGGATGTGTCTTAATTCGTCATCTTCCTCAGGTACGTTTACCCAAACTCTTCACCCGTACCTGCTTTGACGATCCGAACGTAATTGAAACTTCATCAGTTTAATCCTTGTTGTCCTGTTGATTCCTAGACATGATGCCATACCGACATCTAAGTCAGCCTGAGGCGCACGTACTTGATGGTATTTGCGCCCCTCCACATTTGCTACCCAATTCTCTTCAAGGTGATCACAACCATTGCCGTCACAGTGGCTGTTTTGGCCGCCCCAACACCTGATCCCAGGGGGAAAAGTGATGGTATAGCCATACCGCTCACGAAACACTCTAATACCGACGCGCTCAAATTTCATGTCGTATCAGATAGTGCGTATATCGTCGAGTGATGTCCTCGGGCATCGTTTTTGCTCACACTTTTTTTCTTTAGCTCGACAGGCTCGTCAAGACATAGTAGTCGAGTGTCTATCTATTCTTTCTCTTTCGAACGCTGTCTAGTGTTCACGAGGAACCGACCATTGGGGTCAATATTTATGAAACACATTACGATTGTAGGTGCATTTGCTGATGGTAACCTTGTCTGACACGCGACGGTACCGTGTCGTATTAGTATTCCTCGTGATAAACAAATCAATCCAAAGTGTACATCTTTCCCAACAGGTCTCTGACGAGCTGACGAGACATGTCTAAAACTCGCAATCCATACTACCACCTTGATTCAGAAGCTGGCCGCGATACACAGCAGTCGATTACCCCAAGAACGGGAACAGAGGAGATGTCCAGGATATGCTGCAACCGCGCCTCCGACTCTGACTAAAGCTGGACTGGAAACGCAGGGAATAATGATGACGACACCGGCAGCCTCTCCGTGTACTACCGCCCTGAATGCGCGCTCGGACATCTCTATCGCATCGGAATTGATCTGAAGGAAGACATGTCAGCCAACTTGGGCCATTCGAAGACGTGCTTTATGGGACGCGTTGGCTGTTATGTATGCTGTGTGGCCGCAGAGTGGCTGGACAGGAGTCGGCCATGGTCCATCTGCTACTAACGAGGATAAGTCTGGGTTGGAGAGCCTGGAGAAGTTCAGTGAGGCGGTGTATTAGGGATAATAACTCACTACCACCGGGCCGCTTCCTTCTCAATCCATTACAGTAATGGTTCATTTGCACGACTGCGAAGAAAGCTAGATACTATGTTATTTGCATACGTCCCGCCTACCATGATCCAATCAGTCCGAACTTCGAAGTTGCTCTTTGCAGGGGGAATTCCCACACTGCGGGCTCGCGAGACCTTTTCAGGCACACGCCTTTTTGCGCTCATCCCAACGCGGGATCGCTCTTCGCCATCCGTACAACAGGATTCGATGAAGCGACAACGGGTAGTGGAGCTGGCGTAGATTTGACGAACCATTGGCAGAATGAGATGTAGTATGGGACCATTTCGATCGGCTAGTCGCCACTCGGGCCTCAGTCCAGTTCAACACCGATTCTAGGTAGGTGTTCTCCGTCGGTACCATCCACTCTCTCGTCTTACTTGACCCAGCGAACTCATTGTCAGCGTCAACCGATGATGAGAACTGCAAAAGCCACCCTAACCTCTGGGATCTTGTATCCGAGGATTTGGAATAACATTTGCGGGTGGTGGGATTGTTGATGGCGGACAATGTAACCATTTCTGGTTTCACCTAGTCTCCCGTAGGCAGACCGTTAGGCAGGAAGACAGTCGTTCCTTCTTTTAGGGGTTTCACCGTAAGTTTTTACTGTTTGAGAACATGACCACTTCTGATTGACTTCTGATCGATGAATAGGCAGACATTCAGACTATCGGTGCCGCAATAACATACTCTTCAGATATGGAATCACCTATGTTTTCTTCAGATGGTACATTAGGATTGGCTTTCTCGTCATGATCAGCGTATCCTGCTAGCCCCTTGTTTCACAAGGCCCTCTAGAATGGTTACTACACCTGTGAGTTTCGGTCTAATTTGGTACTTTTGATTGACTCCCTGTAGTCTCATGCAGTTCTTGCCTCTGTAACTTTTACTGTCGGTGGAAAGCCATTTCTGATTAATCCCTACCTACGTTCTCAACCAGGGACGGTTGCGTCTGGCTCGCGCGATTGTTTTGGCGGAATTATGACTCAGTCCGTACAGGCAGTCACAAAGCACACCCGAGACTTGTCTTCTGTCGCTGCGTCCCAAGAAATCAATCTCTGGCTGAGGGTAACGAGGCGCTGCGGTGGTGGAGTGCTACACCCATCTGTTCTGGCTGACGTGGAAATGTGACAACCAACTTGCTTCTGCAACGAAACGCTAACATAGCCGGGGTTTTGCACTGATCGAAAGAAAGATATAGATGGCACCACCGACTCACCGCCCTTCTGTCATCGCCTCCTAGCTCACCAATAGGTAGAATTGAGTTTAAACCACAACACGACTCATCCAACTGTCGTGTCCCGTCGTCGCCGCTCTCGAACTCGACACCGCCTTGCACTGCAGGAAAACTTGGTGACATGCACAACCAAGAGACTAGAGTTGCAGTGCTCTCGGTTGAATCCGTCTTGTGAGTCCAGATCCTTTCGCTAAACTCTCCACTCATACCTGTTTCGATGATCCGAATGTTCATCATCAGTTTGATTATTATCCGGTTAGTTCCTAGATGTGATTCCATCCCGACATGTATTTAAGTCAGGCGCACGTACTTGATGGTATCTGTGCTCCTCCACATTTACTACCCAATGTTCTTCAAGGTGATCACAATCGT
>JBBPOJ010001068.1:0-16833 GCA_038091395.1 Leccinum rimulosum | reverse complement strand
CCACACTCGACTTTCAGCTTCGCCAACATGCCACGCTCCGCATCATCGGATATGGATCTGCCGAAAAGGAGACGCTTTGCAAGGTGATTCTTGTAATAGCGCTCGAACGCATCCTTTTCCGTGATATATCTGAAAACCGTAATTGTCTTGTCCAGAACCGAGTCGACTTCGATGTCTGTTTTCTGGAGAGTGGTGGTCAGAGGAAGCAAATCATGATGTCCGGTGTCGACTTACACCTTTGAGGCCCTTTTTGAGGTTCTCGTCGATGAACAGAGAGATAAACTCGGGAGCCTTGGCGTTGAGATTGACAAAGTCTTCAAAGGCCTGTACAATTACATTAGCGCAAGAAAAGAAAGCTTCACCGCCCGTGCATACTTCGTTCAGTGCACACTCCAATTCTCGATTGCATTCAAAACCTTGCTTCCATAGTCGATCAAATTTGTCCTTGAGGTCCAGAACGTCTTGTACCCATTTCAACGCCAATGTTGACATTTGCGGTGGACCCTGAGCGCGGGCCTTCCCTTTCCCCTTTCCCTTTGGCCCCGATACTGCTGTGTCGACCTCCTCAGCGTCTACTTCGATATCTTCCGTAGCATCGGTGGTTATAGAAGACTGGTTAAGGTCCTTGCCTCTACGCAAGACAGAGTCTTTGAGTGAGCGTCTCAGTGCCGGAAGGCCAGTGGGAACCCTGGTGAAGAGTCGGTAGAGGCGATTGAGGTCCTCCACTTTATCCAAGTCGATCATGAAATCGAGTCCAGAGTTGGGCATGCTGATGACGGCGGATAGATTATGCGTCAAAAGGTGCTCTTCGAGTATCCTGAGCAGCGGGGGCCCGGTTTGAGAATATAGGTAGTGATGTGTTCTCGACGATTCCGAGTCGAAACGGCCCTCTACCTACACAACATCAAAAACGTGACAGAAGAAATAAAAGGCAAGGGACTGACTCTCCGTAGGTACTCTGGAGCATCACACATGGAAACTAGACGCTGTCCCTCAGCTTTGTAGAACGTCTGACTGGCGGAAAGAATTGCTGGTTCGAGGTCCCTTTTGTAGACTGTCCTCCCATCCTGGTCTACGAGGAGCTGGAGGAGCACGTCCACACATTCCTTCACGGCCGAACAACTGATCACGTAGCCGTCCCGCTCGATCTGAATCAGTGTCAGGACGGCAGAGATAACGTGATCCTGTATCGGAGGGCGAATGATGCACTTCAAGAAGAGGTCCAATCCCGCGTCCCATATTTCCAGTACATCGTTTGACTTTGTATACACGCGATCCTGGCTACGTGTGAGCGACTCGTGAATCGGGACGGGAGGGAGGAACAAAGTTACCATGTACTTGAGAAGGTCTCGCAATTTCGACATGTTTCCAGTATGGTCGTTCCAGACCCGCCTCAGTGCACGTAGCAAAAGCTCGGCTTCCTGACCTTGTTGCATTGGGTCACTACTTCCGCGACTGGGGAATGTGGGTACGATCTCCTCCGCTGCGAGCCTTTCGACGTTCTCTGTCACGAGATGACAGACGCCCTTGTACAACATGGAACCACTCTTATAGAGGACCATGTTATACGCATACCGATAGTTCTCTTCAAATGAAAGCTTGGACACATTGTGGTTGTGGATCTCGCGTATATTCTTCGATAGACGACTCCATGTTTCCTCTGGAGATACTTCTGCCTCGTGCTATGGCGTCTCAGCTTCGAGTGCTCGTTGATGATCCGTTATGGGCATACCTTTCGTGGTGCCTTCTGTGAAGGCAAGTTTGTCAGGGTGCGGCGCGTCGAGGAATATCTGGTCACCCACGATTTTAGGCTTGCTTGCGCGGCGGGCTTCATGAAATATAGTCAGACATGACACGAATCTCATGGGAAAGGGACTCACTCGATGCCATTACTTAGCGATTAGCAATTTAACGTGCCATCAACTACCAGGCCTGAGGCTACCCGCGTAGCATTATTTGTTTACTCTTGTTAGATTCCAAAGCCTTTGCCAAATAAACCCTGAACTCCAGTCTCAGATCTCAGCGCTCAGCCTTCTCAGCAGTGAATAACTCAAATGTCTACACATGCAGGTAATGTCTAAAGTATGCTATGAAACACCCTGGGAACGAGACGCTTTCACGAACTCTGAGAAGTATTTTCGAAATGCTTTGTTGTCCAACACCCGCAACTTCGTAGTGAACTCCGCTGCCGTGTCCGGCGGCCAGTTCTGGGATGGCAGGAACACACCGACAAAAAAGTCATGGGCCTCCGTTCCTCTGGTTTTGCACACAACCTGCAGGAAATTAGCGATCTCCAACAGCACCTTCGGCAAGTGTGGTCAGAAACAGAGTCATCCGGAGGTCTAGTACTCAGCTCACTGTAAGCATTTGTCCGTCTTTAGGATTGAACTGGGGTGAGGAAAGGACCGCAAAGGCCGCGGGAACCAAGCATTCATAAATGAAACGCTCAAATCCAGGCAAAACTTCTGTGTTCCCGCCTGTCGCAGACGGTTGCGGACTGCTCCAGACTTGCACGCAGCGCCCAAAGAAAGCAAATGCAGACTTTTGACTGCTTGGATCAGAGATATCTTGCGCGATTTGACAGACGTTTTGAAGGAGGGGCTCTAGTGCGTTCTTATTCCCTGTCAAAAGGGTCAGCCAGATCAGCACGTGACGATAAACCCGGTGTCCTCACGCTCGGAAATGAAAACATCATGAAGATCGGATGATATTACGTTGGTAAGAAGCGCGAGGTATGAACGCTTCGTATCCACATGGGCCAGTGTATCGTCAGTACCAGAAACTGGCTGGGATAGGAGTTGTGCGATGTGAGTATTGAGAGGTCCTAGAAGCTCGTCCAGCACACTGAACAGGTCTTTCTGCGTTGCAACAACTGAGCAATCAACCATGATCGTGAGAAGGCATACTCACCTGGAGCTTGTGAATCAGTAGACCAATGAAATTCATAAAATCGACAAGTTCCGATGGCTCGAAATGAATCAGGAGATTGGCCATCAGTGGAGGGATAAGGTGTGTTGCATTCGACCCGGTGGTTGCTATGATTCGAGCAAAAGCGTGCCGAGTCTATAAGAATGTTATGTTAGTCAAACGAGCCTGTAAATGTGTAGAGATCAGTTTACCGCGTCTCGCACGCACTGGACAGTATTCATGGCTTCTAGCGAGAGAAGAATACCCTGCGCAACTTGTAGAAATATTTCCAAGGGGGCGAAGGTGTATCCTTCCGGAACAGGGGATGGATAATCCGGGAAACCCTTCGCGATATTACCAAGCGCCATGATGGTATGATGAACCCGCAGAATGGGTATCACGTCCCCCTTCACCACCGAAATGTTCCTCGACAAGTCCTGTAACAAAGGGGTGACGAATGATAAAAGCAAACTAGCTTGTTGTTCTGCTGCCTTGGATAGGAAGGAAAGGAGGGTGCCAACGGTCTCGAAGACGTACAGCTGAGAATCAAATATCCCAGGATTCTTAATGGCTTCCGTGAGTGGATCGTCCTCTGGATTCTCGACCTTTGGTACTTCGATGTTGATGACTAGAAGATCCCGGATGTTTTCGAGCAAGCTGATTGCAACCTCGGGTGAGATGTCGTTCCTGCATTCTCGGATGAATTTGTGGAAAAGGTAGAATACCCGGGACCGAACGGATTCGTCTGGATTGTGAAGTCCCCTTTGCAAGAAAATGAGCAAAGGCACCAAGTCGGATATCGCATCACCCACCGATTGCTAACCAAGGCTTCCATCGTCGGTAGAATGCAGTCCTTCCGAATTTTGAAGAAGTCGCCGTATCTAGCCACAGTTTCAAAAAACTGCATGACAACTGCCCGATGTGGATACGCCGAGATCCCAGACTGCACAAGTGCCAACAAAATCTCGCCATGTGGAGTCAAAGGATATTCAGAATAGTCGACGTCCTTTTTTCTTTCTCTAGGTATCGCAGGCGCTAGACAGAACGCCGCACGACCTTTACCACCACCTAGACAAATGTGAGCACGTCGACATCAAAGAAACAATGATGCTCACTCTTGCTGATTTCTCCAAAGATATATACGAGATACACAGCAAGCTCCGCGTCATTCCATTCGACTTGCACGCCACTGCTATATCTCGAGAGTGTTGCAAGCACTAGTGCTCGGACGGTCGTGGTGACAAGATCAGGTTGTATGGTCAAAATGGAATCCATGAACGTTCTCAGATCCTTTTCAGTAAATCAGCGGATGAGGAAAAGTAAGAGAAGCCTGGTACCTTTCGAAGACCATCGAATGCGACAACATCGTCTTCATCCAGATCAGTGGGATCCTCGTCTTTATTCCATCTCATTTTTTGCATAATGACTTCCAGTAGTTGGCTAAGGAAAGACCTGGTGGCATCGTCAAGAGGATCTGAAGACACCTTCCTGGTCCTTTTGTGCTGCACACAAGTCAGCTACAGATAGATCGAAGACCAAAACACGACATACGGTAGCCAGCACGGACTGCAGTAGGGGGAACACAGTTGAACAAGTATCGTCATAATCGTCGGCCATGAAACGTAGCATAACGGGTAGAACTTGGTTGTGCAGCTGCTTTGCTTCCGTTACGACCTCAGGCTTTGCACAGTCCTGATGAATTGCATGAGATATGTTGGACTCAAATAAAATGGAAGCACATACATCGATCAATTTCATAAGCTCTGATCCTAGCACGTTCAGAAGCTTCCCGAGGGCTTCGCGATACGATTCTTCTCCCTCATCCTCTTCGTCACCTCGTTGAATTTGCTGTTCGCGTGTTTTCGCCTCTAGTGCATCGATGACCTGCCCCAGAGACAGCACTTTTATCAACTGCACCTTGTCCTCCGGTTCCTTTAAGCCTTTAGAGATAATCCGGAGCAGGGCAGCGGACGTAGCCAGTCGGATTGGTAGTGAAGAGTCAGAAAGGAGGTTGAAGAGCAAGGGGACCGACGTAGGGGTTACGGTCAAGTTGATGTCGATCCAACCTAGTGAGTCATTGAACAATCGAGCTCCCTCAGAATACGGCTTAATCACGTACCGACGTAAGATCCAAAGGTGCGCACGCCCCAATCGACTACTTCGATAACATCGCCCAGAATTTTCGATTCCACATCATTTCTCTTCCGTAGGAACGCCATACGCTCAGCTCCTTCAGCGATGATGGTTAAAACGGCTTCATTAATTAGAGAGGCATCGCGTTCTCGTATCGCATCTCTCACACGGGCGTCCCGTGTATGTCGAGCGGGGTTGAATGTTCGGGCAGACTTGATAGTTTGATCTGCGATTTCTCCTGATATCTCAAGAACGAGGTGGAACAAAAGAAGAGACACATGGCGGTTGAATTTGGGCTGGGAACTCGATTCCACGGAGCGAAGTAGAGAAAGGAGGTCGTTAAAGAATGTGGGCCATTGTTCCACGTAGGTACAGAGAAAAAACAATGTCAGTGTATGCGAGAACTTGTTGCGTAAGACTGAGGGAACCGATTCAATTTAGACCAAGGAACAGGAGGCAAAGGGATGACGCACATGTTGCCGTTGATTCTGCAGGACCATAAACATATTCGGATTGTATATAGGACATAATTGACTGTTGTACTGTTCGGAATGTTTCTTCGTCCAATGGTTCAAACCTTGGCCAGTGTTACACATTAGGATAACCAATGTCCGCTACGAAATAGGGACGAGTGTATGCTCACCGGTTATCGAAGAACTCGTCTAACATGCGCAAGGAGGAAAACCTGGCTTGTGGAGGATACTTATGGCCACGACCTTGGGAGTCCATCTCCGAGAACACCGTCAATGCTAATCGCCAGGTTTCATGCACATTCTGCTGGACACTGGAGAGATACTCGAGGGCCTGCTGGTGGAGTGCGACCTGTGACGGATCGACGGCAATGAGTATCGCCCGCACGAAGCGATCGATTTCTTGTTCCATGATGTTACTTTCGTATAATGTCTGAGAGCTGTTGTCGGACGAGACACGTCCCAGATCGATCACGTCGAGTAGAGGGTTATGGAATTTGGGCGTATCGGAAGTTTGGTAGGACTTGGAATAGTTTGAACTTTCGAGTCACCGCTCACGTGCCCGAGAACATCAGGGGCTAATCATTATGGAATCAAACACGTCAAGTACGCTTGTGCTCTAGTACTAGTAGTCAAGAATGTACAATTCTCCGGAAGATAACCCGACAGCCATCTTGCACGAAATCTCGTCAAACACAAACGAATGGAAGTCCCTGGGATTGAAGGGTAAACCCGAAAACGACGGCATCAAGGTAGAAATACACGACCCCGATCCATCACCAGTTCTCCTTCCCAAAGCGAACTTCATGAGCGTGCATTCTTGAGTATCCGGATCTGGATTGAGCCATATCGCTCGTTTACCCGACGAGGACACTCGAACCTCCCCGGCAGACGGAACGGAACGGCACGGGACGGTGGCCGGGATGCATTCAATATTGCTCCCCTTGAGTGAAACGCGGGCGATACTAAGTCCTAGGTTTTTAACATCCGTGAGTTGGGCGTTCATCGGATATCCGAACATGGTGAAAGAACAGGCCACAGGGTCATTTGTAGTTACGTCATCGGACAACTCGAGGATCAGGGAGTAGTCAGAACGCCACGAAGTACTGGCAATCAGCGAGCTTTTGACGACTTGTGCTTCTGGCCAGCAGGACATAGAAGACGCAGACGGGGGGAGACAATTCATGTGATCGAAAATGACCGCAGGTAATTCGTGAAAAGATATGTTGACGCCGGTGTGATCCGGGGTGTAGCGCACAGCAGCAAAACACTGGCGGAAAATCTTGAGACGACCCCATGCAAATGACTATCCTTGTCATGAATGCAACGTTTTTCTAAAGGATATGACTAGCTTACCCAATCTGGACAGTCGAGAGTGGCGGCGAGCCCCGAAGCAAGGTTTACGCACACAATTCGACCTTCATGTTCCGATGATGAAGGGAGGGGAGCAAACACCGCAATCATAACCTGGCCATTGATTTTCATTCCAACTATTCGACCCATCGGACGGAGTTGATTCGGTGTGGCCTCGAATATTAAAGAATGCCGAGTTGAAAATACACCCTGCAAAGAAACATTGTATACGAGGATGGATCTGTGAACGTTAACCACTGATTTGATAAGGAACGACGGGTGCTCACTCAGAGGTGCCGCGTGCTGAAGCAAAGCCAATCGTGATTTGCTCCAATTCATGATGATGGTGAGCATGCAGAAATCGGACGCGACCGGCAATGGTTGTTTCGAATATTGAGTGACAATCATTCGGGTCGCCCATAGACCAGAGCGTGACGTGCGTCCTCGCAGCCTGCTCATACTGGAGGGTGACAAGAAAACGACCGCCCGGAAGAAGACGCATGCCATCGACAAAAGAAGAATTCTGCGCGATGATGCGCCGGGCACAACGCATTTCGAGGCAGGGGTCTCTCCATCTTTTGTCCAGCCTCAAGGATTTAACAGCGGCCTCTCGCAAGAGATTGCTGGGGAGAGAAGCTAGATCGGCATTTAGGGGGATATCCAAGGGGATGTCCCAATCGGTCAGGATGTTGCGCCACAGGTAATCCAACGAGCCCAGGGTATACATAACACGACACGTCTACGTGTCCGCAAAGTGCTCAGCATGTCAGGGGGGATGGGCATGACGTGTCGAATCACCTGCATCAAGACAAGCAAGTCTTCGACGAGAAGGTGTAAGCATATGAGGATGAGTACATCCTGTGGTAATCTAGTGAATGTTAGTGCCATGATTACGGGCCTCTCGGGCTGAGCCGTACCGGATAAGTATGTGAGTGGTGGTGGCTGTGCATTGGGTGGACAGTCGAGTCAAACAGAGCCAAAGACAGCCTCCGTAGTACATAAAGCTGCGTGGTCGCGGACCCCTTTCGTTGCGACGTCCACCAGCATGTCCACACCAACTGATATTTCTTCTCTTTCGGAGCACGACAGTCTCTCTGACTCTGACTGGCTTGACATATCCAGCACAGACAGAGATTCGGATGACAATGATTCCATCTATTCCTCAAGAGGGACGGATCACGAAGATATCCCTCCTTCTAGGTCAAGACGCTCCTCCTTGAGCTATGGTAGCTCGCGCGGCGAGGACGTAGACGCTTGGGAAGGCTTAATTGACGACGGCAACGACCAAGTCGTGCCCAATGACGTCCTAGCGACCAATCACCACGTGCCTTCCCCTTCTCAGCATCCCACTACAATTGACTCGGATCCTGCTCAAGACACCTCTCTCGAGGAGTTACGTGTCAAGGAGGGGCTCGACCAAAGCATGATCAGCACCCTCAGCTCTTCGCGCTCCAGCTCGCTCCATGCCTCTACCGTCAGCAATTCGTCCCGTGATCTTCGCCTATCCTTTCCGGATCCCATCACCAGTTTATGTAGAGAGCCCCTTAGCACGTCCTACGAGGAGATCCAACCAGACACTGAGATCCTCTCATCTCCGATCGATGTGGACGTTTCTTCGAGCTCGCACCAAGTTGAGGACGAAGAGATGCTCTCCGTTTCACAAAGATTCACAACCGATCTTCCACCATCCACTGTCCCTCTCGGGCCTGAACTTAAAGTTTTCCTTTACGGGTCCTCCTCGACTCTCAAGTGGTCCATGGTTAACAAGCTTCTGCAGATAGCGACGAACGGTGCTGGTCTCACCATTACCCCAGTTCCTGTCGATTTCCAGGGGTCTATACACCGGCTCACCGTTTCCGGTTCCTTTGAGCATGACCATGCATTCCCCCGTATCATTACAATCGTCGACAAGACCCTCGAACCGCATGACACAGTTGACGACGTAGGTCTTACTTATGTTCAAGAGTGAACTAACTTCAACTCCGTGTAGCCGACTTTGACGGAATTTTCGGGTGTCCGCCCTCTTGCGGTCGTCTTCCTACCATCAACTCCACTGCGTCTCCCCGAACACGCACTACTTTTGCCGATTCTAGTTTCGCCTTCGTATCTCAGCAATGTTGAAACGGGGTCGCCTCAGAGTACATGTGACTTGCATGACTTCCCTGTTCATCAAGTACTTCGGATCACTGCACCAGAAGATTCTCCGGTAGTCAACGGGCATTCAATTGACACAATTGACTCGACACGCGCTTATCGGGCCTTCTCCCGATTGTGGTCCGGAGACAATAATATGACCAAGGGAATCATGGCCAGTACACACGCTCTTACGATGTAGGGTTCCTTGCCACTCGATTCTTCGTGATTGACTGAAGATAATTACAGCATTGCGATCATTTCTCTAATCCTCGGAGTGGTTGTTCGAGCTGCTATTCTTCCGATTTCCCAACATCAATTTATCTCCCCGACTTCTTTATATAATCCCAACTACACCTCCGGTTGTTTCTGGCAGTTCCTCCTCCGACCTGCGCCCTATCGGGAACGACTTCTCCCTTCCACAACAATAGACACTTCGGTCATGGCCACGCCTTCCGCGTTCAAGGAACACTCATTGACCGTCTTTAGCTCGGAATCAACATCAATTACGTTGTCGCGTGTTAACCCGGCCGATTTCCGGCGCGTGGTATCGTCAACGTTGTCAGAACATCTGATGACGTCCAAGGATCTGATGTTGCAACCTCCACACTCCGTTCTTGTGCCGGACAATCGGCCGAAGGCACTTTCCGTGATATCCGAGACGAGTCCCACGACTCGATATCATCCTGGTTCGGCCACTACCGGCCAATCGGTTTCTGACTTGGTGCCCACTTCCGTTCCGGGCCTTGTCACGGAATCTGGGCCTATTTCCTTTACAGTCATGAACCAGGACATGCAGGAGATCTTTGATGCCCTCGATGCTCTCGTCCAAGCGATATCCAGGCAGACGCAGATTATTCTCAAGCAGGCGACGACTCTCGTCGAACAATCGGCGATGCAGTTGAAGAGCGTGGAGTTGTTTGGCGTAGAGTCGTTTGAGGCGATGAAGGAGCACTTGCATACGCACAACGAGCGCGCTCGGAAGCGAGCCAAGGAGATCCGGGAGATGGGCGCCAAGTGGCTCTATGACGCCTCGGAGGCGATCACCACGAGAGCTCAGCTCTCCAAAGATGTGGCTCGGGAGGTGGCGGAAAATCTCGCTCATCGGGCCCAGCGTGCGAGGGGGAAGGCGAAGGAGGTGGCGGCGGAGATTCAAGACTTCGTGAACGAATACGACAGCCTCGAGCCGCTTGCATGGGATATGCATGCGAAACATTGGAGTGAGTGGGCGGAGAGAATCCTGCAGGGGAAGGCGGGGAAGCGATGCCAATCTTCCAGACGAAACCTCGAGGCCCCAAATTTTTGTTGATATGTAATGATAGGTGTCGTACAATGTATTTTGTGTAAGCTGGATACGAGTTCTTAGGTGTTTGTTGCTGTGCAATGTAATATCTCCGTTCAACGTTTTCAACTATCGATCGATCCAACATTATCGATTCGATACTCGATGTGCATCAAGACTACATCAAAAACTTGTGTATGGATTCAAGATCACGATGATCCATCCCTCGTGAGACGCACCAACACCGCGTTCTCTATGCTCGTCTCCCATATCTCCATCTTTGCTCGTTTGATCTCTGCAACCAGCTGTCCTCGGCGCTCCCGAGCCCGCTCAAGGATAGCCTGCTTGTCGAGCGTGCCTTTCGAGGTACAAGTCACGCTGGGAGTGGACCGAGTCGATGCGGACGACGTGCCAGCAGCGACGCAATCAACCGCCCGCGCCTTTCCTTTCTGTGCTGCGGTAATGCGGGGGGACCCGGAGCGCTCTGTCAGGCAAAGGGACGACGCCCGAAGATAGTCCTCGAGGGGTCGGTGGGTACAAGGATCTGAAAACAAACGTTCGTGAACACGCCGTGTGCGGTGAATGGATGCAACGCCCACCTCGAATGAGATCTTGATGAGCTACCGCAATGTCAGTGCATGCTTCAGGTGGTGGCGTAAGTGGTCCCGTGAGGGAGCTCAACGATGTGCGCGGAGAATGTATGAACACGGGTGGGGAGAGAGAGTCGTCCAGTGCTTGTGGCATATCACCCAGGATAGGTGTGGATGTGGGAGAAGTCGACGACTGCGAATGAGGGACTGAGCCAACCTGCTGAGATATGGCCAACAAGGCCGGATCGATCGCTTCATCTCGTGTTACGTGTGGTATTGTCAAGGCGTCGCACTGCACTGGGACAAGTACGTTCGACGCAGGGCCAGAGGATAACGGATCCAAGGAAAGTGGCGCACGAGCACTCCACTCTGAGTCCGTGATGGGTGTGTTTGTTTGAAGAGGCATAAACTGTTGGAGCTGGGACAACCATTCTTCGAACGCCGCATAATCACAGGGGGCCTCTGATCCACCATCCTCAACTGCGCCCTCGGAGTCCACAGACTCGGACATCCTATCCTTGAAATGAGAAGCTGAAGGATCGATTGAGTCGGGTGCTTCCCACAGGCTGTCCGTCGTCACCACACTACTCGGCGTACCAGTCGTGGCGCCCTCCGGGCTCGCACGGGTATACGACATAGATTCTTGGACATTCGTTTGCGTCGAACTGGTCTGTCCAATCTGCGTTTCCAAAGACACGCTTCTGGATGACTGGCTGCTCTGAACCCTAGACCGTCCATTTCCTCCGCTCTTTGCAGTTTTGATCGCAGCCCTCCTCGCGGCACATTGTACAAGTTCTAGCAACTGTGTTACGAGCTGCTTTGCTCTATCTTGCGCCCAGGTATCTTGGTACGCCTCGGGACCTTCACCAGCTGCAAACGGGAAAGGGACATCCCAATCAGCCGCCCCAGCAGGTACGTGTTTGAGTTTTCGACGTTTTTGGGGCGGAGCAGAGGGTGCTGTTGGGATACCAAGGGTAGAAGATTGCGCACTATAGACGTTGTGGCCGTAGGGACGCGAGAAAGGATGAGGGGGTGGATTTGCGGAGGGGAAGCGGGGCTCGCCTCCAAAAATTTTGATCAAGGACTCCAGCACAGGGAAGATGTTCTTTTCTTTCGCGAGAGAATTCACAATATTTGAACGCAGTGTCTCGGGATCGAGTTGGTCCAGGCGCTGTGGCATCCGAGGGTGTTGTCTGACATGTGAAGCGTCCTGTTCATCGTCAAGGACAATCGGATGGGCTGGCGTCAATCCACGAATAGGGGAATGTGAACGGGATGGTTGTGCAGAAGATGATTGTGAAGCGTGGGTGTATAACTGTGCAGGCTTGACGCAACCTACTAGACCCGCAAGGCCAAGTAACGAGGACTGGGAGCGCAGGAAGTTTGGCGGAGTGGGTTCATTTGGTCCCGGTAAGGTAATGGGGGGAGCTGACGCCAAAGACTTTGCTTTTGGCGGTTTTCGCTTTCTGGTGGGGGCGGAAGCAAAGCGAACGGCGCTGGCTGATGAAGATGCCCTCCCACTGAGTGAGTGGGTGGATGACCTGGACGCAGCTACTGGAGTGTGCGCCGAAGTTGGCGTCGCAGTGCTCGGGGGGTCATGACTTGTGGTAGGATGGGGAAGTGACAAGCTCGAAGCTGACAGATTGGCTGGAAGTTCAGCACACGACATATGGGAACCAGGAAGTGCAATGGTCCCCACATTTTTGCTTCCCGTAACGGTACCGACTTTTTCTCGTGCAATGAAGGTCTCTGAGGATGGTGACCTACCTCTGGCTGGGGATGGAGGTGGTGAGCCGAAGAGAGAATCCTGATCTTCATCTGAAGAAAAACCAGATGGATTCATCTGATATGATCGCGTCGAGGACAACTTACTATGTGCGCCCTTTTTGAGTACACCTGACAAACAGTGACTCCAAACAAAACTGGTAACCGCCAACTGCCACGAGGACAGCACGATGGTCGTGCGTGCGTCTCTCCCGGCTCACGGATACACGTAGTCAGTGCGAACGTTGTTGTCATCTCTGCATTTATTACTATCCTAGTGACGTGTTGTCTGCATCCGCTGGATCTCCTGAGCAAAATTCCACCGAGTTCGAAATCGGTGGTGCTAGCCCTCATCCTATCCCCATGGCACCGGCACCTTTGCCTTGGATAGTATAATCATCGACACAGCAATCCTTCCATAGAACAACGCCCCGGAGACGGTCTAGACATCATTGTACCTGCTTAAGAAGCGGTTGCATCCAATCGCACCCGCCGCATTGCCCGTCGCTCTTCGATATTCTTTGGGTCCGCAGGCGGTCCAGACCTCTGCCATCGTAATTCCTGGGCCTCGGCCCAATCGCTTAACGATGTTCGAGACTCTCTCGTTAATCCGACGAATTTACTCCCACTTTACTACGCTTGCAACGCACAGCAGGTAGCCATCCTGTCGGTGGCATTGCCTAGACCTCTGCATCCCCGCATGGACTGATAATGACGAATCCGAAGCCGGTCACCCAAATTGGCCCAACAATCAAACCAACCATGGATCCTTTTCTCGCTCGTCGGATGGCAGATCAAGCTCAGCGAGTACGTTCGAGACTATTATTTTTGGGACGAACGAATTTCCCACTACACATCCGACGTGAAGGTCTAGACCGGAGACACTCTCAGGGTCAGAGTCATCGTGGATGATGCACTTGCTCCTTTTTGGAGCATCGACCATCCATGCATCCACGCGAACTCTATATATTATCCAGCTCCGCACTATGGTTCCCTGCTCCTTCGTATATAATCGTGCACATGCTTGGAAAGACCTGCGTACTATGATCGCCGTTTTGCCTTCACCATGTCATTCCGCAGCATTTCCTTCGTTTACGAGCTTCTCCGCTCCCTCCACATCAACTCGGAAGATGAGTTCCGCTTCCTCGTCGAGCTCGACAGAGAGCTGGACGACTTGCGGAAATTTTCGTTAGCATTGGTATGCAATCCCCCTACCTCGACCCGGGAATCATCTAAAACTGAACGTACCGATCGATCGAACAGCTCATGGCATTCCTCACGTCGGTTTTTTTTTTTCTCTCCTGCCAGTTGAACTGCGGTTGACTGCCTCTTTCGCCACAGTATCCACGAGATCTCGGAGTCTAACGCGCTGGGAGCAGCGACACTCGCGCTCCTCGTTTACACGATCAACCTTCATATTGCCGTCAGCGCGCGCCTTCTCCGAGTAAGCAAGTTGTTCCTCCTCTTTCCAAGAAGCCTTTCCTTCCTCCCACCTGCCCTTCAGGTTTCTAATCTTATACCTAGAACACTCCCACTCTCTCTAGGTTTCTCCATACCGTCCCCCTTCTGGGTATATTCGGCATGATCATATTTAAGCTCGTGATCATCGTGCGATCACCTGCCGTCGCAGCCGCCGTGCTTTTGACATGTGCCTTGCCACCACTCATGATTGCCGTTCATCCTATGATCGGACGGTATATCGAATCGTTCTGGAGGCGGGATTTGGCGCCCGTCATGCCAGGTCCCGCTAATCTCCCCGTGCAGGCTAGCGGCTGATAACAACTTCAAGTTGGCTTCCAAAATGCTCACGACTCCGTATCCAAAATACCCTAGTTGTAGGATACATCTGCACGTACATTTCCTCGGTCGTAACTTGTGGAAATACATAAATTATTCGGATTCCGTATCATATGTCGCCGCCCGTGAGAGATGAAGCAGCAGCCTAAAAAACGCGACGTCGTGGTATGGTGGAGGACGCAAGACTGCGCGGTCATGTTGGATGTTGTTGAATTTTACTGCTCTTGGTTCGCTTTGTGGGCCACCGATTCATGGGCCCTTCAATATAACCGTCAGGCTATTAGGGTAGTAAGTTTATCGACGCTTTCGTGTTCCATATGCTGAGCGTGAATTAGATGCCATGCTGCCGCATCGGTATATACCGCCTTGCTTGGTAAGTTGCTGCGCAAGTTTTGAACGATCTCGATCTTGACTCTCGTAGTGTCATGCATTTGCCATGAACGATTCTGTACAACAGGCTCTAGATGTATACATAATAAGAATAACTTATTCTCTACCTATAAGGACAGTGCATTACGAACATGATTCTACTGGTTTTTTGGGAGTGTCACATCTGCGAGTTCGTGTATCGTTCGAAACTGGTTCTGACTGGAGAAAATGATTTAATGACCGCAGCGTCAGCAGAGGAATGACTGGCTTCGCCACTCCCGGGACCATGTCATCCGGCTCATAGAGTCACGGGATTGAGTGCTGGAGCAATCATTGGCGTACTGGTTCAACCGATAGGCAGGATAGCAGATATGCGAGTGTGTCCCCTGAAGCGCCATCGGTCGACAAGACACCTATTTCCTCTGCATCGCGATAAACTTCATCTATGTACTCGGCAGCACCAGACAGGTGAGCAACCTTGCAGCAAGTGGCGTGCAGGGCAAGCAACTCCGGCGCAGGAACCGGAAGTTTTTCGGGATCCGAGGTTGAGAATGTGGCGAACGGCTGCAAGAGTGGGAGTTCTGAACCAAACCACTTGACTTCATAACGATTCTCCTCGGACTGTAATGAAACGGTAACTCGATGAGTGTTGTGGCTCAAAAAATCCGTGGCAATACCAAGACTCGCCGTGGCTTCGAGGTACAAGTCCAGCCGATCAAATGCGTCGTGCACATCAGATTGCATAGACATGACATTGATCAGGGAATGAACTTTCGGCCCATTAAACTGATTGATGTCATAATGGAACCGCTTGAGAACGGCCAATATGGAAGCGGAATAGTCCAGCTATAACTAGACGTGAGTTGCTCACAATAAGCACCTGTGGCCACACACCTTGGGTTTCTCTTCAGATTTAGGTTCCACACCAAAGTTCGTAGACTCTGGAATGATATGGGCACATCGTGTAAAGACTGCCGTGGAGTTGCCTTTGATATCCTTGGGGGCTGTATTGTCAAATATCCCCGTTACGACACATCTCCAATTGTCTCGAATGAGAGCCTGTGCAAGGCGAGCAGTGAGAAAGAGGGGAGAGGAATAAGGTTGTGGTCATTCCGAGTCACTGACGCGATGTTTAGCGGCCTCAAAGGTGGGATTTGAGGGGTGTTCGCTGGTTTCTGGCGTTTTGCTGCCTTTGTGCCTTTTGACTGGACAAGACGGAAAATAGATTAGCATGCAGGAGAGTGAAGGTGGCGAATGGAGGACTCACAAGGTACGATGACGGCACGTTCAAAGAATGCACCAACATCGGTGAGGTCACTGCTGACCTGGTGCGAGTGTATGCAGTTGGCAACTTCAGAGCGGACATCCTGATTGGGTGCATGAAGCAGCAAGTAACCGAGAATTCGGACATAGCGCAGTTTGTTCGGATCGAAGGCGGCAACTTGCTCTTCGTATTGGAGGCAAATGGTGTATGCGCCGAGAAAATTAGGATCCTCGTTGGTGATGACTTGCACTTCTCGAGAATCGACAGTCGGAAGGGGAGTACCCATGGCGCAATTTGAACTTGAATGATTCAAAATTCCCTTGTTTGCAAGATTGCACCGCGGGCATTGGCGTGTAAGAAGGCTGCTAAATTGGGGAACCGATGTGCCACCGACGAAAAGTTCGACTAGGGTTTCAAAGGCAGTAAAAATCCTACAGGATTTAGACTTCATATAGAGTATATGGATCCTTAAAATTTCAAGTCTTTTATCCTTGTCGTCGATGCTATTGTGTCCTCGAGATTTATCATTTTTGATGAAATTTATGCTTCAATTATACGAATGAAATTTGAAGTTTGTAGCCATGTGACAATCAACAGTATTTCTGCCACTCGATTTCAAGTTTTCTGCGAATAATAAGAGCACGTGGCTGCACCGACAAACTTCACGTTTATCAGATAGTGCATCTGCACCTTTAATTTAAAATATTCGGGCTAATGTGCAAATATTTTAAATTAAAGGTGCAGATGGCACTATCTGATAGACGTGAAGTT
>JBBPOJ010001067.1:0-16838 GCA_038091395.1 Leccinum rimulosum | reverse complement strand
TATCCGACGGGCCATAGCCCGGACCTCTGGAATACTCTCCACGGGAGGGTGATGGTGAGGCGGATCTGATTTTGCTGCATGGTAAATGCTCGGTATGATATTTCGTGTTGCAACCAGAGATAACATTGAAAGTGACATTTAGTCTGTCCTGCGACCTCAGTAACGGCCCACTGACGCGCGAGGCGCTTGCGAGGAGCTATCGAACGAGTGTTTAGAATAATTTCCGTGCCAAACACGTCGACTATCTTCACCGGAGAGCCTCCGGTTTCAGGACCCCAGATCGCCTGAGGGCGAAGAATCCACTGTACTTTTTCCTGACCGCCGGTATGTCCAGTTTTCGATTTCTTGAGAGGCATCTCACTCGAGTCGCTTCGCCCCTCGTTGGCCTCGGTCAAACCCAAATCCTGATGCCTTAGCTCGTACGCTACCTCTCCGCCTGCCGAGCTCTCCAACGTCCTGAACGCACTTGGAATGGCGTATCTGCATGGAACGGCCAAATTGGCGCAATCACCTACGGATGATTCCTCTCGGTTGATCAAGTGACACGCAGCCTATCAATATTTGGAAAAAAAAAAGGGTACGGACCCAAACCCGGATCCAAGAGAACGTGTGCGATGTTCCGCACGAACCGCAATGGAAAGGTCAGCGAGAAATAACGTATATCATAGGATGGAACTACTAACCAATAAAGGTCTTCCAGCTGTCATGCCCGCTATTATGACACAAGCTTGCGCCGTGACAGGTGATATCAATCGCTCGTGTCAGGGAATAAACCCAGTCAAGAGAACTCCACTCGGGCTATGCGACATTACTTTGGACGAAATATGCTAGCAGGGACTCGTTGATCCAGTAGCTGACTGAGGGCGAACAGCGTTGCATGCATTCTCATGTACAGTATTGAATGCATATCATGATCGTTTCCATGGGCAGTCCCAATCCGGGATGGAAATGACCGACTCGAGTTTCGATGTCGCACATCTCGCCGACTCCTGACTTGCTGGTAGTTCCTGGGCCTGTAAATCAAACATCTAGGCTACCTGCTTCCGGGACTCAGAGTTTGGGCCTCAGCTCAGGCTGAGAACGAGGATGGCTACTAGCGACCAATACACTCCCGCCTTGCCCTGCCCGGTGGGTAAATCCATCATCCCAAACCGTGATGATCCGGCCCGTCCGCGCTCGGCGCGGGAACTTATATACTGACGCGCTCTGTGTCGGTGTTCAAATGCATTCACGTTCAGTCCTCCAGTTCCTTCCTGGCAGTACATACACAGAGGCTGTTTTTGGTGCGCCCACTGACGCAAACTAGTGGCTTGCTTCGTTGATTGATCTTACGCTTCGTCAACGTAAGTTGGGGAAGCATGGCAGTGGGAAGTTGGCAAGTGAGCACTTGAGTGACGGATAAGTCGAAGGCGGTACTACGGCGGTGATTTCTTTTGACTTTCTATGCACCCACGCTGATGCGGCAGGATCGCAGAAGAGAACGAAGATTTCTTTGGGTCCCATGACGATGACGTACGAAGTGGTATGACGAAACGGTCCAGGTCCGTGGACGAGATAACTTCTATATGTTCCCGTGGGCGAAGACAGACGCTATCCGTCGGATCTGAGGCTGATTCTGAGCAGATGAACCATCGTTTATCGCTGTCTGGGGTTGCCGTGCGGAATTACCCTGGCTCCCTGAGTCCCCAACGAAAAATTCGGTGTTATCATATCAAGATGATCGCGTTATCTATCTCGACCGCCGCCCTACGAACGCAATATCGGTCATGCGGGTCATATGCAGAACGCCGATGGCCCCTTCTTCCTCAGGTCCAGGCTTTCCCCCCACAGAGAGCCTGGAGGTAAGGATCAATCTTCTTTTCTTGTTTACATAAGTACACGTTTCACAACAAAGTGGAATTACTCAACTTCGCGCACACGAGGTGGAACAAGGTATTGATGGTCATGGGACCTGTTTTGTCTTGTTTACTCATCTCCTTCATCCCCTCGGCGAACAGAGAAACCTGAGTAATCTTGATGCAGATGCGGCGGCATGATGAACGCCGTGGTTTATTTCCCTTTAAATCCTCTTTTGGGGGAAGGGGGAAAATTCGAACCATTCGTCTGCTGAACTACTGGTTCCTCCGGCGGCCGACGAGATGGGTTGGTGTGCATTGTGGACGAAAGGCCTATAACGGGCAGCGATGGGAAGCGGTTAGAACCTCGAGCTTCAAGTTGGATACTCATTCATAGTACAACATTGCTGATGGGCCGGCCCATGGTCCCATCGATATCACACCGCGCGCCCAAACCCTATACTATAGCCAATGCCGCATCCATAGTGAGCGGACCCCGCGGCGGCTCGGCCTCTGTCTCTTATTTCCACCGGTGAGTTGGTTGATGGGCTACAATTTTGGGCGTGAGCGCTTTCAGCCCATGCCGCATGATAATGATGGATGACGCGATGACGTCGTGCTGACGTCCTTTTTCCGTCCTCTAGTCTCTCGCGCTCTCAATTTCTCTGCCTCCGTCTCTAGACTCTGAGATCGATTTCTCACCATGATATTCTATCCACACTCGTCGAGTCCGCCAATTCAGTTTCAAGAATGCAGGTAGATATGAAATCTAATGAGATCTAATATAAATATATAAAAATGTGGCGTGACGACACACGATAAACCAGTCGCAGACGAGACGAGGGAGCACATGGAAGAAAACTCTAAATTCGCACGTGCGTTCTGTCTGAACCTTGCATTTTGCTAAAAGAGTATGCAGAAGATGGATTACCCCATTCGATCAGTACAGAGTCCGAGCCGGTTCGATTCAAACCTCGGGCGGGCGGTCGGGAGCGCTGAACACCGTCACGTTTGCAGTAAGCACGACGACATCCTCCGAGCTCTCTACCCACATTGCGTAAAACAAGGAGGCAAAAAGACGCAACGAAAGCGCGAATGACGTGTACTCCATCCAGTTAAGTCAATTACAAGCTTCGAACAAGGATAATTATTGCCTCGTGTATCCGGGTGCGCGGGGAAATACCAGAACGATCCCTATTATCTCTCTCAAGACTGTGGGTACTTCCTATTTCGCTTTGAGCTTCTCAAGATTCTTACATACAACTGCTTGTACTCGTACCAAACCCAAAACGAAGAAAAGGGAGAGGCTGCCAAAGACAGGTGTGGCGTGACGTCGTGGGAAATTGGGAACAGAGAGTGAAGGGAGTAAAGGATGTGGAGTGGAGTTGAGGGGTAAAAATACGTCTACAGATAACTAGTTAGATATAAATATATACAAGCCCAAGAACAGAGAGGTATCATCAAATGTTCTGGAATAAAAAACGAACGAAGTGGTGGAGCGTGTCGTGTCAATGTATGCTCGGAGATGGGTACAGGCATCTCTGGAGCCTAATAGTACCCGAGCGATCATGGCAGAGATGGTGGGATGTTACAGACAGGTACAGCCGGGAGTTCCGTGTTTGAGGTACATGGTAGGAAAAGGGTCGAGTAAAATACACCTATGAAAAAACGCGTGTGCGGGCGGGCGGTGAGCGGACCAAAGAAAAAAAAAAAGGATCCGTGGAAATGCAGGGGAAAAAGTATCCCATGTTTTCATGTTTCGGGCAAACGTCTCCGAAGTCAGTGTGGTGGGTCAATACGCGGCCAACGAGGTCAAAAAAGCTGACATCGACAGATCGGTACCCATCCCATCATGCATGGATTTTTCCGGACAATCAAACGAAAACGGATCCTTCAGAAACACCGACTCGAAATCTGGTTGTACGAACGAAGAGTGACGGTGGTCAAGCGATGAGCTTTCATGATCAAAGAATGGCAGTCCAGCTGAATATTCTTGACCGCATGGCTGGAGCTGATCCGACACGGCAGAGAATGGATTCAATAAGAAAGGATCCTCGGAGTCCAGCGCACATTCCAAGACAGGGGATGGAGACAGCGCTTGTGGTGTCGCAGGTAGACTTGAGAATGGGGATGAGGCGGGCGACCAATCGCCACAATACCCGATATCGAGACATAACTTGGGTGTTTGAACTCGGCTGTCCGCAACAGGATAGTTGCCAAGACCGGTGCTCGTTGGCAATATTGAATCCCCGAATGCAACATCGAACGCAAAGGGGTCGAGGTCCTAGGCACACACTGGTTAACGGAAAGCCCGCGCTCCACCATAGACACTCACAAATGAAGGTTGTAATCTTGTAGAGAAGGGGCATTCAGGAACAAACGAATGTAAACCAGAAAGATCGGGGCAGCTGCGCGAAGAGGCCAGTGGTGCGGGTACCTTTGGTCTCTCGGTAGGTCTCGCTTGTGGTTGGCTGCTGTGTGACCGTACGCGACGCAAGGATGAAGAATTTATCGGTTTCTCAAGCTTGGAGTCATCGACGGGTGCTGAGGACGATCTACGGTAGGAACCGGCTGTGATGGGCGTTTCGAAGCGGGTGACGATTTCGGGGACGTGGGTCCGATCAAACTCCTGGATGGCGGCATCGAGCTCTGTACCCTTTTTGCCTTCAACTAGGAGTTCTGCGATCTTGGCGCATCGCTTCAAGTCCTTTGGCTCGACTTCTCGGACCTTTCGTTTCTCTGTCCCCCCCTTGGACTTGGAATGAGACGGTCGAAAGGCGTACTGCGGCCATTTCTGCTTGTGCTCCTCTAACGCCTTCTTTGCTTTGGCGTGCCAAACTTGGCGCTCGTCGTGGGGCATGTTCTGCCACGTGAGACCAATGATCTTGGACAACGTGCTGTGATTGGTCTCAACCTCGGTAGAAACATGTTGGCTTTTAATGAAAGAAGATCGGAACAAGATAAACGCGTTCGGTGGGCGCGGTATATGATGTTCCCCGCGTTTTTTGCTATGCGGCGAACGGCGCGGGGAGCTCTCGGCTCCGGGGGAAGGGAAGAGGATAGGTTCGAAGCTCGGCTCTGCGCTTAAGTGAGGGTCGTTGAAAGTCACCGGGGTAAGATTAGGCGCGAAGGCGACGCTTGGAGGGGAACGAGGCTCGACTGGAACGGCCCAGGAGAATTGAGCGCCTACAAAACGTCATTTGGCCGGTACACGAGGCAACGACAGTCAGCGGAAACGCACCGTCAAAGACATTACACTTCGCTTGCCGGAATCGCTCTGCGGGCATGGTTGGAGGTATGACGGTGCCAGGGAAGGAGGAGAGCGTATCGGCGGGGGGAGGGGACACGAAGCGAAGAGGGAGGTATTATGGGTAAGTAGGAAGGATTTATATGTAACGAGTCACGTACACGGTAATTTCAGGGTCTGATAAGATGTAAGGCCCATCTATCGAAGGGGACAGCACGCGTAGGCAATAGAAGCCATGGCCGGTACGCGGGCGAGGCTTCCATACTCAGGCAAGTCTGATTTACTATCCCCGGCTTCAACCCACCACACCGGCTTGATTCGAAACGCACTCCAAACTTGGGAACTCCGACCGGATAAGTAGATCACATGACTCCCACTAGTCCGGCGCCACAATTTGCCTTTTATGTCAGTACCACAAGTTGCTTCCGAACCGGAGAGTTTGTTCCAGTCGGCTAACACCCACAGCCGCCGCATGTCAACTTCAAACTATTCCAGAGGTTCAATTCCGGGGTGAGGGGTGAGTAATGCTGCATAACTAGGAGGAAAATAGTCTGGATTCAGGAAACATGACAGTGACACAGTCCTGGTTGGCATGCAACAAATTATAGTTTTTGGCGGCGCAGAGATTGCTCCGGAGACATTGTGCTAGACATAGACACTCTGGGAGAGGGACGTAGTATAATTAGCAAGGGAAACAGATCTGACCCGCGATGAAGAACTGCCGGAGTGGAGTGTAGTTGGATCTTGGGAACTAATGCAGATGCTGATCCCCATCATAGACGAGCGCGCAGTGCCGAACAAACAAGAACTTCCAAAGACATAAAAATAAACAGCCTAGTTGCAGGAGGCAATCAAGTTTTCGTTCCCATGGACCGTGGATTCCAACAACTTTGAGGCTGGAGCAGTGTAGGTGTTATCCTTTCTACTGATTCCAGCAGCCAGAAGAGAAATGTTTCCAGTTGCAGCAAGCTTACTAACGGGATTTGCCGCTTCGACCGTATCAAGATGAGTCCTGTCTTGACCTCAGTACACAGTCTGTACCTGGTTGACACCAAACCACAAAGACGGTGTATTTCGAGTGGTTGGGAAGCAGTCCGTGACTCCCGCAGTCGCACGAGTCGCCGCTGGAAATCTGACAGTCGAGTCTAATCGTCCATGTGGCATGATTAGTCCCATTGTTGGATTGTCCCGGCGTGCGAACGTAGTAGTCATTTGAGGGAGGTCCCCCCAATCCCTCAGGGGACCTGTCCATGCGTTGCCAATGCCGATCAGGAATCCATATGTCAACGGTCTACAAATCCCCCTTTTCTTCTTCATTCATATTCACTTTGATGTGAAGTTCTCGCCAGCACCCGGGCTGTTCCTATGATCAGTGACTCAGACGTGGCGCTGTCACTCGAGCGCAAGAACCCCAAAGGCAGGTAACGAAGCCGCGAATCGAAAAGCTTTCCCGCGATGTTACGCTGACATAGTGAGTGAAAAACCTTGATCATATTAAAGAGCCTAGGAACCGATTATGTACCCAAGGAAGCTTCGACTTAGAAATTCATCCACAAGTTGCCACGACTATGATGTCCTCTGGAAAACACGCATTGGATGGCCTTTCTTTCTGTTCTTCTATGAGCCTCCGGAAATACTCCATACCTGGATCATATCATCGGCGTCGTCCACCCTGAAAGGTATGTAGTCACCGACTGACAAGTGCCATGTGTGCGACTCGATGTGTACCCCTGACCACTGCCGCTGTTCTGGATGTCTGCATTCCAGCGCCGGGCCTGGGGCCTGGTCCACCAGGCACGTCGTACACCACTCAACGTTCCAATCATGATTCATGGCAGTGTATACTCCTTCCCGGGCCAAGCCGGGCCGGACCGATGACTGCTGCCTCGGAATAAGTACTCGGTTTTGCTCTTTCTCTTGCACTGGGGCCATGATCCTCGCAAAGTCGTCAGATGGGTTCGTTCTTCACTGCACATCGAGGACGGTGAGTTTTTCCAATATGAATATCCTTCAGCCACATCCACACCGACATTCGGCCAACAAAAATGCTGCCTTGTGAGTTCTCTCCCGACCGCATATAAACTGTTTACCCTTATCGTCGACTTTGTAGGGCTGCATGTTGGCCCATGAGGGCTGGAATTGGTGTCAACGTCACGGACGTTAGTGTGCGGACCTGAAAGGTAACCCGAATGTTTTGAGACAATGCATAACACACGCTTCAATGGATCAGATCGTCGTCCTTTGATCATTTGTTTACCTGGTATATGTGTCAACGGGTCACCGTCGACGCTGCCAGTGGAATTCCTGGCACCTCCGAGTCTCGAGATGCCAATTACCCTCGAGGACAGGACGGAGCCTTCATTCCTCCCAATCACGCTGCGAGGCATCGCGTTTATGTACTCAGGATACCCGTGAAGCCATGCGCTCGAACAAGTTCAGCATCCGAAATTGACGACAACAGGAGACACTTACTATCACACATGTACGAGCGTTACCGCAGAACACTTGTAGATTAAGCCAATGTTCTTTCGAAACCATTCAAATCACTGCCCCGGATTTGCGTTGATGGACCCACAAAGATTCCTGTGTCAATCCATCCAGATCCGGGAGCTCGAGTAATTATACATCCCGAATCGAATCTCAAGTTTGCTTCTCCCATTCTCCGACATCACATGGGCGCTAACTCGGTTAACTTGGGCACGGTGTGACCGGGTGGAAGGGATTGAGTGATCAACGCTGTCGCGCGTAGTAGAGTTAATTATGGCGCAAGTAGCGCACACACGGCACGTCATCGTGACCATGGACCCACGGCCCTTTCGGTAAACTTGAGCTCCTACTTGGTCGACAAGCCGCATGTCAGATAGTAGGAATCCTGTCAATGAGAACTTGCAAGGGCAGGGTTACAATTCCCTACAACTCTCTTCGTCTTTCCGTAACAGACACGATAGGGATCGATATCGCAGTGAGCTCGGATCAGTGTCTCCGAAAGCAAATCTCGGCTGGTAGACGCTGGAAAAAACATTGCCATTTTCAGTTCTTTCCCGAGGCGGAGCGTGACAACGTATTATTGTACGGGCTCGTCGTACGATAATTTAAATGTTCGTCGAGTTCAGTGATCAAAGGTCTGTGGATGTAGAACTCACAGTAGCACGCAGTATAGTTGATGGGACTTCCTAGTGCGAGGATCGATGCTCAACCAGTGCGTCGCCCATAAAGTCAATGGAACTGCACAACTGAGAGCCAAGTTCCAACGGATTCCAAGGCCGTCTGCTAGAGTGCACGCCATACGGAGCAGTCGAGTTACTCCCATGTTACAGAGAGCGCCACCAGTGAAATAATTCGATCGCCAACACCGTGAAAGAGGCCGAAGCTCTCCGATCCCCTCCCTTGGAAGTATGTCAATCGAGTGCTATCAGGACAAAAAAGAACTCAACATTATTCGGTAATAGCCAGGAAAGCCCGACGGGATCTCCACGTTGATATTACTGTGTTACCTTTCACCAGCTTTCCCTTCGCAATATTGGACTAAATGATCCAATCGGCGGTCCTATTAACCTGCGAGTATAACAGGGACCAATTATTGAGGACTCGAGCGAAGAGTCGGAGCGACCCGACCGTAGTAACACCGAGGAACAACTACTAGACTCATCGGGAGATCACGAGAACCCGAGCAGCCTGCTCGGCTGAGTCTGGTCAATGGGAGGATGCTGGTGGTGACCGATCGATACATTCTCTCACGGCCATAAACGTCAACACAGTACAAATTCGCATTTCAGCACTTCGCATGTTTCGATGATCGAACCGAAGGAGAAAAAGACATGAAAACAAGAGGCTATCTTACAACTCTTCATTGCGGAAAAATATACGCATACAACACAAACGTCAGACTTCGGCAAACGGCAAACCAAACAACATCGTGAGAGTGAGACAAGTGCTTGAGACAGTGAGAGAGCATAGGTGCAGGGTGAGGGTAACATAGATGGGGTACACGGATCCTCTGATCGCGGTATCAGTCTAGCGTGAAAAAGCAAAAAAAGAAATGGTAATGGGTAACACATCCCTAATACAAACTTGGGTCGCTCGAAGAATCGATTCTGGTTTTCTTTTTACCTTTGGGTTATCAGTATGCTACGGCAGGAATGCATTCCGCGTTTTGAAAACGCAAGTAATCGTTAAACTGGTCGCCGCTGTTGCCAGGGTAGTTGTGGTGGAACGAAGTCACGTTCTCTTCCACCGTCGTGTATGTGGAGTAGTGCGGCGCGCACCAGTCATAGACGTTCTCCGTACCTGCGTACTGGTTGACAAAGATGGGCATCATCTGCTCGTCGTGGTGCACGACGCCGCAGTCAGCCCAGCTTTTCGGCGTGCACTGATACGCGTTGTGCGCGTCTCGGGTATACGCGGGTGGCAAGGCTTTGTCAAAGTCTGCCGCGTTCGCCGCCGAGCAAAAGTCGTATCCCGCAAACGATTGGTCCTCGATGGGCGAAATGGGCGAGGAGGGGATGTGGAGGGCGTATGTCAACCCTGTACAGTCGGTAGTCGAGGGCGGCAGTCCTATCGATGTCTCAAGGAGATTGTACGGCTGTAATAATTACGTGCTTGGCATATAAATGTTGATAACCGATATGTGATTAGTTTACTCACGTCGTTCCAACGCGCCGGTACGCCTTCCCTAAGAATGGACGGAAGAACCAGGGGGGACAGACATCCGATGGCATCCGCCGATACGGCATTAGCCAGGTCTTCTGTTTGCTCAGCACCGAGCGATGGAGCATGTTGAGACTCCGAGATGTCGTACGAGACATTGGCGAAGACGCTGTCAAGCGAGCTCTGACGATGGTGAGAGGAAACCTGGTCCGGAGTGGATTGACCCGCCGGAGCAGACAACGAACGTTTGAACATGCCCGTGAGCGGGATCCTAAAACGGTCGCCACGAGAGGCATCTGGAGTGAGAGCGCGGGTCTGAGGCAGGGTATAACCATCGCATCTATTCGCTCGGGTGGACGCTGGGTCGTTCATCGGATCGAGAGCTTTGGGGCGAGCGCTGGAAACGACCATTTCGTGAGTCTCGACTTCGTTTGCCAACGCCACTTCCCCATGTTCATCTCCGTCCTCCTTCCCGGTCCTCGTTCGGTCCTTGCAGGCGCCACCATCTCTACCAGCAGTGTCCTCCCACCGCTTCACCGCGTTCTCTAGATCCATCCCTGTCTTCCCTTCCATTAGGAGATCTGCGATGATGGTACATCTCTCGTCGCCGCTTTTCGCTTTCTTGCCTGCAGGATCTCCTTTGACTTTACGTCCAGCCTGACTTGTTCGTTTTCTATTGTTGGGGGCCTGGGGTCCGTCCTTGACTTTGATTTTCGCGAGCGCATTCGCTCCGGGTCTGAAACGCCAGTCGGGGTATCGCTTTCTATGTTCCGCCTGTGCGACAAGGGCCTTCGCTTCCCATACCTCCCTCTCTTCGCGAGGAAGTGTCTTCCAGTACTTTCCTGTAATACCCCGTCACGAATGCCATTACATTTGTCAGAATGACAAGGTTCAAAATCACTTACCGATGATCTTGGAGAGTGTGCTATGGTTTCCTTCCACCTTCTCCGGGACTTGTTGGCTGCGGATGAAAGACGATCTGAAGAGGATGAAGGCGTTGGGCGGGCGTGGGATGTACGAGGCGTCTCGCTTCTTGCCGTGTCCTGCGCGGTCGGCAGCGGGTGCTTGCAACGTCGTGAAACTGGCCGCCTCGGGTAGTTCGGCGAACTCGAAGAGAGAGGCAGACGTCGGAACTGGGTTCTCCCAGACGGTTTCAAACGGGACGGTGGGATCCGCGCTCAGGGCAGTGATGGGTGTCATGTCGGTGAAGAAGGTAAACGTCATCGATGGATTCGGGTTGTCAACGAGAGCAGGCATCCCGTCTGATGGTGATGATAAGTTTCCATTCGACGAGAATCAGACGAGGAAAAAGGGCACACCGTCGTCGTCCAAGTCGCAGGGAGGCAGGTCATGTTCGCGGATCGCGGGCATTGTGAATATCGATCAAAGGATAACAGTAGAGTGTTGTTGCTGCAGAGGTGCAGATGTCAATGTATCAGGATGGGAAAGCGATGAAGGAAGATACGCACAAAATGGTGTTAGAGCGTCTAGAATCAAGTCAGCAGGTCGACCGAGGAGGAGGAGTGCTTTATTCTCTCTTTGGCAACTGGGGCAATGGAATGGAAGAGTCGAGCTTTCTGGGTCTGGCCAATTCCCACCCACTAACGACCGCCTTTTAGAGGTCACAACTTTTCTCGACCAGAGGTGCGGATATTTCCCTCGCTTCAGTCAAATCAACGTCATGCATGTTGAAATAGAATCAGACAAAACATTTTTGAAAAAAGAACACAAAAATGCGATAACAGCGTGGTCCGGTCCGCCGTCGGCAAAACCGACGATTGCTGTAATCGTCGGTCATTCACATTGTATGGAGCGGCCTCGAGGACACCTCGTGGTTGGCTATGGCCATGACTCGCCCGACGTTTGGGAGTTAATTTACTCCATTCAGTGTGCCCGCCTCCTCAACCGGCGCAACGTTGTCAGCCACCACTGCGGGCCAGGGAGTGCCGCGATCATGGCGTACCCTTACTCGGTTGGTTCGCGAAGCCGCATCACAGTAGAAATATACCATACAGTACTAGTAACTGCAATACCCCGTTCAAAGGGTCGGGCCCTCCAGTGCCTCCACACGCTAACTCACCTCGGACGATCCAGATCCCAACCAAGCAATCAGGGTAAACTAGTTGGCGGTTCCGACATCGTCTGTTCCAAGAGTGGTGAGTCACACCATCGAGTCTCTGACCGAGGATTCGGCTGCACGCACACCGCCGCTCAGGGTGTTCGATGAAACGAACGGACAATTAGTATATTCTTACTTTTCAGGTCTGGCCCCGGACCTCTCATTTTCGAAAATGACTCGGTGGCTCCAAACCGACCGCTTCCATTACAGTGCCGTCGCCACTTCGCACTATTTAGAATCCAGATCCCAGCGGCTCGGGCCGCCCACTGGGTGCGCTCCCGCCCGCGGAGAATAAGTACGGCAAATATTATCCCTCTAGTACGTTGCTTCAGCATCCGGGGTCGGATGATAATCGATGAATTCAACTTCGGACGACGAATCCCGTCAATGGTCCCGCTAGTTCTTCTTAACCCGACCCATGCAAGGCTTCCATGAAATCTCGGCTGTTTTTGTCGCATGGTTCGTCCGCTCGTAATAGTAGTAGTGGTGCAGTGGGTGAGTGACATTCGCCGCATGTACTCGCATGGCACAGTGGCGCGGCCAACAGGTGTCACCGCACTTCACCAAGAGTGTCATGACCAACGGGGTCAACTGTCAGCGGCATGTTCCTCGGTGGGAACTTTACCGTCCTTTCCGTTGAGTCAAAGTCGTCCTCGAGAGTACATGCAACTATGTCTGTCGTAGACACACGCACGGGACCGCTCTCAGGCCGCATGCACGTGTACGCATGAATGAAAGACGCAGCTGTTTCTTCTCTTCCGCATTACATCGAACAAAAGATACACACAGCTTGGGCATTCTCTTCGAATTCTCAGTCGAACGCCACCAACGATTCCTGTTCCTTGTACGTAGACACCCATTTCTTTGCACCGCCTGACATCACAAACGCCTTCGACTCTGAATTCCTTTGCTGATCCAAGTAATCCTGGTACCTAAAAACGCACCGGTCAATCAAAGGTCATCAATTCATATTCTTCAACGCGTTCAGAACAATAAAGAGTACCATTTAGCGCACCGCGGCCCTCGACCATTCGAGCTCCCACAATAGAATATCACCTGCTTCGTCTCCTTGTGCGCCTCATAAAACTCGGGTAAGTCGTCGTAGAAAGTTTGAGCGGGCTGCTGAACACTTCCACAGACGTGACCTCCCTGCATTAGATTGTCTTCGTTACCATTTTTGCAGCAGAACCCCAGGATGACGGATGATCGAAACGCCTGCAGGGACACTCACTGCATGGTCGTTTTTCCTTACGTCAACTACGACGAAATCCTTCTCGCCCAGCTCCGGATTCCCGATGAGATCCGCAACTTCTGCACACTCCAGGCTGTCCGGGGATGATGCTGCGATCGGATACGCATCCCACCAACTCTTCAGAGCGGATTTTGGCACTGAGTCGGGGACGGTAGTGATGTCGACGTTATCGCTCTTAGCAGCGTAGATCTGGAACGACTCTTCGATTCAGGAGAGATCGTTGGTCAGCATAGCCGGTATGCGCAAAACATCACATAGCACACTGGTGCTCACTGGCCCATTGATTCAGATCTCCAATATCAGCAAGTCCAGACGTCGCCGAGCTGATCGTCCCACAGCATCCAGTCGAGCCACCTTCATTCAGGTAGGCATTCAGGTCGCTACCAGTTTCTGTGAATATAAAGTCTGCAGATATGAATGAATGAATACAGATGACATTGTGTCCTCGAATTATGATGCACCGACCCACCTGTAAAGCCTGCATCCTTCATGAGCGCTTGGTACTCTTGAAGAAGCATTGCACCAGAAATACAACCGACGTATGCAGCCATGTTAGACCGCAAGGAATCGGGATACGGTTTGTTGGCTATGATCTGTCGTTCGAAATATGAAGCAACTCGTACCCGAGTCAGCATTCTAAGTATAAAACGTATAGTTGATCGTACATCATCGAGGCTGACTCTTCCTCCGGGTTTGAGAACCCTGTACACTTCCTCCAAAACCTTGCGTTTTCCCTCCAGCGGCAACAGGTTGATCACACAGTTGGAGAGTACGCAATCCACAGAGCCGCTCTCGATTGGCAGGTCCCCCGCCAAAGAGGCCTTTACGAATGCTACGTGAGGCGGCTTGAGGGCCTTGGCCGTCGCGTTGCGACGAGCCCGAGAGATCATGTCCTATACATACGGGTTCGTTTCGATCACCGAGTCAATCGCGCGATCTCAAAGTTTAAGGCTCGAGAGAGAAACTCACGTCCGAGTTATCTATCCCTACAACTTGTCCGGTGGGACCCACTTTGGCGGCGGCGAGAAAGACGTCGATACCCCCGCCAGAGCCAAGATCAATGACCGTCTCTCCCTGTGGGCATAATACATTGGCAGTAACAATGACTGAGATAAGATCTCTACCTCCTTTATCGACGCCCTCGCGACGGGATTTCCGCAGGATAGTCCCATATGCGCGCCAGCTGGGACCGACCGCAGGTCCTCCGCAGCGTATCCGAACGCGGTGGCGACATGTTCGGCATCTAGCAGTAGGGATCATGAGCTTGACGCAACTTTGACAAACGCCCAGCAGAACGGTTCACGTACAGGTTCTATCGGCACCTTCCCGTGCTTGCTTGCTGTATGTTTCGTTCACGACGTCGATTAGGAATGCCGATTCGTCTACGGAGGCTTTGTTACAGCACGGGCTCATAGTGAGTGTTTTGTTTTGACTAACTTCCAACTAACTTCAGACTGACCCGTGGATGTTATCTGTTGTTGGAACTTGGAAGTCTATTATTAGACCAAACAATGACAAGCTACACGTGTCCCGACATGTCCGAGGTTCAAGCCAGTCTTGCCAACTTCATAGGCTTCGAAGTTCGCCCCACCACATCTCATCTGATTCTCGTCAGTCCTCTCGTACAAAGTTCACGCTCAGGCGTCTACCCCATACTCTGACCGAATTACGGAAACGTGGCACATATCATAACTTCCAATATTTCCCGAAATATCAGGTCACGCTGCAGCGCTGGATTTGTCTATGCCATATGGCCATCTACATGAACTATGATGTTGAGCAAGCATATTCGTGTTTCCAATGCAGAACAAAAGTCAGCAGTTCAGAATCACTCATATGCACAAACGAAGATGCTAGTAGTAAAGGAATGGAATTTAGTAACCCAACAGATATCTTCATGACGATCAAGATGATGGACGTTTCGTTCTCCATTCAGCCGCATCTGTGAGCCACTGGTACGCAATGCCGAGATCGATTCAATTTTGGATATGCAGCCCACCTCGCATTGCTGACCGCTATCCATGGATCCAGGCCATTATTTTTCAAGAGCAAGCTCTGCGACTTATGGATATCCCCAAGACATTGTTTGTCTGTCAGAATGCCAGTGTTGCCTCGGAGTATCCAAAATCAATCTGGGCTCCAGTGAGATTGCCTTCGTCTGCGCCCAGAAAACTCCTACTGCAGACGGGATCACGATGGTGCTCCTTGCTTTGTTCAGACTCATGAGAAGATTGATTCAGAGTCATCCAAGATGGGTGTCAAATGATGGGTTGGTCACAGGAAAGCCACAGTTTCTATGTCGCTGAGACGAACCCATTCGACTACCGGTTGTGTACAAGAGGACCTGGAGAGGCTTGTCGTCACGAAACATTTACATGGGCAACGCACTAACCATTGTGGAATAGACAATGACCGTTCGAACTATATCTGTGAAGAAACTAGCACAAGCTTCGACACAGGGTCTACTAGATTCCACCACTGGTTAGCAGTGCTTCTGGTCTCGCCTGAAGTAATATGTGCCATCGCTGGTTTCTCATTCTGACTAGGCTGGTCCTGCCGTGGACAGAGATGATGAACATTCTAGACAACGAGATAGCCATGGCAGAAACTGAATGCGGTGACAATTCACTGCTCCATCAGCCAGCTCATCGGTGAACGAGACCCCCATGGCGAATATTCGAGAAAACAATTGCAAACCATACTTGAGCACCGGTGGGATCCTGAACTTCAAACGAGTCTGCCCACGCTAACGCGGACCCATGTCACCCAGCGGCAGACGACGCGCTTGTATTCAGGTCGACGCCATAGAGACCTGCGCAATGCGCATCGCCTTGGCCACGAGGCTTGTGAGATCGCCTGAACGGATGGCATCCGCGAACGCCCATTCTGCCCGCTTGTGCCACCTTCTCGAGTTGGCTCCTTGAAGAGGTACCCTGTTGTGAGCGTTTGGCGGGCACATTTTTTGACGGACGAGGATATTCTGGAATAGTGTTCTTTCAATTAACCGGTCAACTACGTTCGGAGTGTGCCCACCCGTCGAGGTCGTCTTTGCTGTTGCGGAATTTCAAAATTCAATAATTCGGGTTGGTTATGGAGGTCCAGGAGCTGGCGGGTCCCCGGATTGTGCTAAGCGAGAAGCTCACCTTCATGGACGGATGGAGAAGGTGGGGACAAGCTGTCACTATTGGCGAGCATCAACTGTGGGTTCCAGTGTAACACCTGAGTTCGTCAAAAGTGGCGACTGTCATGTTGGTGAGTCGCCGGCGTGGTGCCTCCCCGCTTCAACTGTTGTGTTACAGTAAACAACGGTGGAGACAAACATGATCGATCATTTCCGAAATCCGGTGAATCCTGTATATGTAAACCTGTTAAAACACACTGAGTGCTTGCCGCATCGTAATAGAATAGGCTGACCACGGCAAGCCGGACCGAGTTGGTGATGTGACTGCGCCAGGATCCCTGTCACCACCACTTCAAAGTTTGTCATCTTTTTGTCTTGAGACTGTTCCGGACAAAAGTCGTCGCATAATCGTGCTGTATTTCCAAGCAACCATGTCAATCTGTGAAAACACTCTGAGTGCTTGCCGCATCATAGTAGGCTGAGCACGACAAGCCGGACCGAGTTGGTGATGTGACTGCGCCAGGACCCCTGGCACCACCGAGGACTGGCTACGCCGAGCTTCAAAGTTTGTCATCTTTGTCTAGACACTGTTCCGGACAACAGTCGTCGTATAATCG
>JBBPOJ010001066.1:0-16846 GCA_038091395.1 Leccinum rimulosum | reverse complement strand
AGTACAATTCTTGCTTGTTTTGCACCGATGATATCTTCCATCTCGAGCTGGTGACGGTCTCCAATGATCCCTTACTCGAACATGCATCACCAACTGAGCATTTTCTGTCAAAGTTGTCTGGCACTTTAGCTGACGCGTCTTTTTTTTTCCTCATAGGATTCACATAGTTTAAGTACATACTTTTCTTTAGGTTGTCTGTGATGATGGTTGCTCGTTCCAGTCAGGTGAGAGCGTTTTCTATTGTTCGTTCTCTCGAGGATGTCAGTTTTATATACAAGCATATGTCCGATCCTTCATGATGGACGATATTATTTTCTGAGACTTCATTTTGGCCTTTTGAATGTATTGCTAATTTCAAGCCCTTATAGTTTTGACTGCTCTCGACGAAAAGGATGTCGTTAATCGAACCATCAATGTAGTAGGACGGAATTTGCACTACGTAGGCATGCTTTATGAACCATGAAATATATTTGTTGAGAGTTTCTTTTCCTGATTGCACTGTTCTGTCCCAACGTAACAGGTTGGGACTTGCTTTACTGTTTGAGCTCAACCGGTATCGTGGTAATGGGAGAAGTGAGTGGTGTCAATCCACTAAGCATGCTTTCATTCTTCACGCATTGATTGCACATGGTCAGTCGTACGTCGATTGCCAAGGCAAGCGTGAGGTCGTAGCTCCGTCAGAGCCGACCGTCGAAACGCGCTTGGTATATCCCGTCTATTCTGAACTGACAGATATGGCGGATCTCGCCTACCGCGAGGGCTGCCGAGTGAGTTCAGTTCAACATCACTTCACATCACAGTGGACTGACAGCTTCAACAAGGTACACTGACACAACCATATCCACCAAAGTATGAATTCGCGAATATGGTACACCTAATACTGCTGTAAACCATGGCATGTCAAGTAGCAGGCCAGATGGATATGACAACCTTTCGACTGTTCATCCAGGGTCATATCTAAACATTCAGGTGCATTTTACTTTCCAGAACGCGACACTGATTAGCGCAGAACTATTCAAGAAAGAGGCTTCCACTGGTCATGGTGACCAAGTCACTGTTCGGTGAACATTTGAATACGTAGCATGTGCGTGTTTGTCCACTTCTTGTGCAAGAAGGTTACATACAAGTCATCTATTCAGAATCATCAAGCTCGCACACGTGCGTCACCGTTCTTCGATTCCATCTTTCATTGTAACCAGTTACGTTGACGATGTCCACAACTCGATGAACGGCACGCGATGTGAAGGTGTCATAAGCCCCGAGCGTCAGTAGAGCCACTTCAAAGTACTTGGTCCATCCTCTTCAGTTGTTACAACAAACTTCACAAGGGAAACGCACGGTGGAAACAAAGAAAAGTAGACCCATTTGCGCTGCATGGTGAACCTTCTTTTGATATACAGTATGTCCTGCCAAGATCAGTGAAAATTCCCCATCGCCAGACCTAACAATTCGAAACGAGTTACCCGCTTGGCTATTATCAAGGGTGAGTTCCCCTTCCTTTTCGTCGGATTCCACACCGCGTGACCCTTGGTTCGACTTCCTGCAGCCCACGCCGCGAGAACTATTGGGCTTATGCTCAAATCAGCCTACAAGGTCCTACAAGAGTGGCACTCGTAGATCCAAGTTTCACCATTCCACCATCATGTGGCAATCCGAACGAAGAATTATGTACAAGATCTCCTTTTATATACACATTTCCAAACGACATCAGTTCCTCGCGTACAACACATGTTTCATGATATATAAGTAATCTTCGAGCGTATCATTCTTAGAGGAGCCATTTCGTCGGCGTCGTCGTCGCTCATTTTGAGTGGTCCCATTCCCCGTTGATTAAGTCGCATCATCCCGACTTGAAGAATTCAATTTGCGGGTCGGTAGTAAGTTCCGGCTTCAATGCGGGCTCAACATGCTTGCTACGAGCGGCGCTGATGTAGTCTCCCGTAGGCAGTCGCTTAGGCAGGAAGACAACCATCCTTCAGCGCTGGGCGCTGACGGTGACGTAGAGAAACTTCACAAACGCGACTGTGCATCGCCGCGGCCCGCCATCTCCGCATAGTGCTCACACCTCCATTGCTGGAAACGAGTCTGCCTGCCGGCTTTGGCGGGGACGACAACTGCGATGGGAGCGTGGTTTAGTAAGCACGTGAACTCACTTTCCTGTTCGAGATCTCAGACGACGATCGATCGAGCAACGGAAGACCCAGACTCTGCTAAGTCGATGGCGAAACTTTGCGAGACATGCTCGAAGCTGGACATACACCGCCTGACGAATCCTTTCCATCCCTGCCGCGAGCCACTACCCTGTTCGACGCCCCCGATCAAACAATTCGGAACCTACCTCGCTCTCGGATCCGTAGATGCAATCAAGAGTCGCCGCTTCGCTTGCGACGTTTGCAGGCTCGTTGCTGATCGTCTGGATAAAGAACCGGAGGGGCTCGATGGCGAGTGCCGCATAACAGAGAGCGCAGAGTTTTGCAACTTCAAGTTACCCACCAAAGTCTTGCCCCGTGATCCCAGCATCACGCATATTCATCTCACACAGGCCAACGTCATATTTGATACCATCGTGGCAGACCAATTCGAGGGACCTTCCCTCCCATGGGAGCTCAGAGCGAGAGACGCCCAGTTGTCCCATTACATTCTAAATTTCCAGGTCAGCAGCTTAAACCTCACTTTGATAAATCCGCATTAAATAGTCCGATGAAGGTGAAAACCAGATCCCGCACTGATGCAGAAAATACTTCCGTCTCCTCGCCAACTGAAGAGGCATTCCTTGACACGATCGGTGGCAGATATGTCGGCACACAAGTAAACACCCAGCTCATCCGTGCTTGGCTTCACCAGTGCGAAATCGAACACGGGAAGGAATGCATGCCATCCGTAGAACTTCCACAAAACATAGACAAGAAACCAACGTTTGTGATCGACGTGATCGAATCCTGTCTTGTGGACACACCTTCTGGATGTCGCTATGTTGCTTTGAGCTACGTCTGGGGTACAGCCCCTGTATTTAGGCATCTCACAGAGAACACGGAAGATCTTCGCAAAGCAGGCTCACTGCGGTCGTTGCCCATCCCAGCTACCATCCGAGACTCCATAACGCTCGTACACGCCATTGGAGAGCGTTATCTATGGGTGGACTCTATTTGTATCATCCAGGATGACTTGAAGATGCAGCAAGAAGAGATAACCCGGATGGCTGCAATTTATTCAAAGGCCTTGTTCACTATCGTTGCCGCAGCTGGGGATAATGCAAACAGGGGTCTTCCGGGTGTTGGAATGGGATCGCGTGAACAGGTGCAAAAGGTGTTGAAGATAGGAGGCTGTGAGTTGCTGGTGGTCATTGATATCCGCAACACACCGAGCGGAATCGACAACACTATTTGGGCTCAGCGAGCGTGGACTTTCCAAGAGCGAATCTTATCCAATAGGATATTGGTATTCTCAGAGACTCAGGTTTACTGGAGTTGTCGCTCAGCATCACACTCGGAAGAGGGAGCTCTTGAAAAAGTCCTGGACATCGATCGGCGCCACTTATCATTTCCTCAGAGGCCCTCCGCCGACACTCTCTCTTGGGAACCCCTAGAACCATCAGACTACTCGAGTATTTATGACGACCTACTCAGCAATTACCGGCAGCGACGCTTGACCTATCAAACAGATCTACTCAACGCATTCAATGGTGTTACCCAGATTCTTGAGGCGCTTCAAACAGATACGTTTCTCTGGGGCCTTCCAGAGTCACTATTTTCATACGCGTTAACGTGGACTTTCACGGGCCATTCGTCGCGAAACAATGTCGAGGTTCCCATCTTCTCGAGTGACGGTTCGAAACAAACTGTCCCATTTCCTACCTGGAGCTGGGCAGCCTGGTCATGCAAGGACCCGAAAGAAACTTTCCTTCATGGCGGAGAGCGTAGTCGCGTGCGGCCTGTAATCCACTTCTACATCGTGGACAAGGAACACCGGCTGGTCAGCGTCAAAGAGCGATCATGGGAGGACCAACCAAGCGATAGCGCTCGTGCTTTGTGGCAGGACCATCAACCTTCCCCGCTTCTATCCCTCCCGCAAGATCGCCTTCTCCGAATTGGCCAGTTACACTTTTGGACCAGTTGTGCCAACGTGAAGGTTATCCGAAGGTGGAGAGTCGATGGCCCCGGTAGTGTGGAATACACACTGTTCCTGCCTGCTGGTTATCAACCGGATCCGAGCGCCACCCATTATCATACAGATATTGTACAACAGGACTTCATTGTTGTCGCAGCGTGCAACCCGAAAAGGTTGCTGCTTCTGGCCGTTGAATGGAAAGACGGGATAGCGTACCGAGAAGGACAGACAGAAGTCAAGGAGGCGGATTGGGTTGGGATAGAGAACAGGGAGTGGCGGTTGATTACACTCGGATGACCCCGGGCCGTAGAATCGAATCACGATGGCCGACAACTTTACTCACTGGACTCGTACTCGCAATTCGACGTGTTCATTGTCACCAGCGCGTATGCTTAGAACAAGCCTGTGCATCGTAAAATTTTGTACAACATACTCAAACCTGTTACAATGATGACGCATCCATCCTATCCTTGCCGAGAACCGACTTCGTCTTGCTCAACACCTCCAATCAAGCCGTTTGGAACCTACCTAACTCTTGGAACCGTAGATGTAATCAAGTCCGCTTTGCTTGCGACATTTGTAGTTTTGTTGCTGATTGCCTCGATAAAGAACCGGAAGAACACGCAACACGGACGTTGGCATCCGGCGCTGTCTGTCGAACTCTGACAGGCCGTATTCAGCGGCCCACTTCACTGCCAGGTTGCTGCTGATGCAGAACGGGACGTGGAATGGTGTCGAAAGCATGTGTTGAGCTCCAGCCTTGCTGACGACTTGCGATGATGACGTGACCCTTCGTTTCTAGTGTCGGCCTTGCGAGGGCATCCTGAATCGCGTGAGTTCGCACTTGCAGAGAGGCGGCACTGACTTTTAAGTACGTGGCTGGGAGCTCCGAGCTCGTCCCTCGCTCGCCAAGTCAGCCACGAAGGGAGTGACCAGGATCGTGCAGTGCCTGTAGTAAGGTTGTCAATCCGACGTGTCCCTCTTCCGTCGGTCCGTAAGTTGCGAACGATTATTGCATGATGTATTGGTATCTAGATGATGATCCATTGTCAGTGTCTTCAAAGACAAATTCTATGTAACCAACCTCGTCGTTATCCATGGCGCACGCCGCAGAAAATCCAGTGTGGAGTTAACTGGGTACAAAGGAGTGCTAAGTATGGAGGACTCAGTACTGCCATCTGGGAATTGTCCGACTGACTCCATGCCACCTCACATGACCAAATAACTTTTGGGCGGAGATTGAGCGGCGCAGTGTCACACCCGCCCCCAACGCGGTCTCTTGAAGCATTGGCATCACTGCTGCATACTCATGTTGTGTCAATGGCTGCATACGACTTGATGTTCCAGCGTCGTCAGCCTCTCCCAACTCCTCCTGCGTGCCACCGCGACGTGACGACGACAAGTTACAACGGCGCCCATCCCCATCCCATAACGAGTCAACACCACGAAGACGACGACCGTCGCTCCGTCTGCCCTCATCACTATGCCACGGTGAGTCGACAACACGAAGACGAAGACAAAACAACAACCACGGCGACGAAGACGACGACCGTCGCTCCGCCCTCGCCCTCGCCCTCCTCCTCCCCGTCCTTTCGTCCCCAGCGTGCGGAAGCGATCACACAACGCACACGATTGTGTGCGTTGTGCAGTTGCTGCTGCACGCTGCCCTCTGCCTCTCCCTCAGCGACGGCGTGCCACCACGACGTGACGACAACACAATTAAGACGACGATTGTCGCAGTGCCCTGTCTGTCCCTTCCCTTCCCTCCCCCCCATCCCCGTCTCCGTCTCCGTCCTATCGTAACCAGCGAGCGGAAGCGATCACACAACGCGCACAATTGTGTGCGTTGTGCTGTCGCTGCTGCACGCTACCCTCGCTCTCGTCTCCCATTGTCCTTGCCCTCGCCCTCAGCACCAGGCCGCGGCGACAACTTCAACATCAGCTTCAACGCCACACTCCGAGACGACGAACGACGGCAATGATGATGACGACGACACGACACGACACGACACGACACGACACGACATGACACGACGCACGCGACATCGTGCCACCGTGACGTGTCATCGTCGTTCAAACGTTCACCTCCTCTTTTCGCAGATCAGCGGAGTGCGCCGGACGCTGGCATGCTCTACTGTCTGGTCAGCGCACCCTGACGGACGGCACTTTGTCAACCAAGATGGCACACTCTGCCGGACGCTGGCACACTCCATGAACTCGACGGCGTACTCCGACGGACTATGTCAACCAGACGGCGGTGTGTGCCGTCTGGTCGGCGCACCCCGACGGACACCGGTGCACTCGGTCGAACAGGACGACACGCTCCGCTGGACACTGGCGCACCCCGACGGTGGATGTCTACTAGACGGTGGAGTGCGCCGGTGTCCGAGCTGAAGATAGAGGCCCTGCACCTCAGGCTGCCACCAGGCATATGATACCGGTGGGTCATACAAGGGCGGAGATGGTTACTACACCTGTAAGGTTCGATCCAATGAAACTGGAATCTGTGCTGTTGGGGCGAGCGAGCTGTGAGGGCGGGCTGGGCAGCGAACAGCTGCGCTTAAACGAACAGGCGCGAGTGAAGCAGCGTCGGACAAACTTGAGGAATGAAAGGTTGAACGAAGCCTGTGAGAGGGTGTGGCGGGCGGGTGCGAAAATAACGAGTGAAACTGTGACTACGCTAGAGCGGGACGCTACGAATGGCGGGAATGCGAAGTGGGCATCGCTTCTCACGCATAGACTAAATCTAACGCCGCCTCGTGACTCGGATAACGTAGGAAAGCAATTGCCAACGAATGGGAACTTGGTTTAGTAACTACGTAAACTCACTTTTCTGTTCAAGGTCTCAGACAATCATGGATCGAGAAACGGGAGTCCCGGACTCCGAGCCGACGGTGAAACTTTGCGAAACATGCTCGAAGCTGGACATACACCGCCTGACGAATCCTTTCCATCCCTGCCGCAAGCCACTACCCTGTTCAACGCCCCCAATCAAACAATTCGGTACCGACCTCGCTCTCGGATCTGTAGATGCAATCAAGAGTCGCCGCTTCGCTTGCGACGTTTGCAGGCTCGTTGCTGATTGTCTGGATGAAGAGCCGGAGGGGCTCGATGGAGAGTGCCGCATAGAAGGGGGCGCAGAGTTTTGCAACTTCATGTTACCCACCAAAGTCTTGCCCCGTGATCCCAGCATCACACATATACATCTCACACAGGCCAACGTCATATTTGATCCCATCGTGGCAGACCAATTCGAGGGACCTTCCCTCCCATGGGAGCTCAGAGCGAGAGATGCCCAGTTGTCCCACTACATTCTAAATTTCCAGGTCAGCTTAAACCTCACCTTGATAAGTCCGCATTAAATAGTCAGATGAAGGTGAAAACCAGATCCCGCGTCGATGCAGACAATACTTCCGTCTCCCCGCCAACTGAAGAGGCATTCCTTGACACGATCGGTGGCAGATACGTCGGCACACAAGTAAACACCCAGCTCATCCGTGCTTGGCTTCACCAGTGCGAAAGCGAACACGGGAAGGAGTGCATGCCATCCGTAGAACTTCCACAAAACATAGACAAGAAACCAACGTTTGTGATCGACGTGATCGAATCCTGTCTTGTGGACACACCTTTTGGATGTCGCTATGTTGCTTTGAGCTATGTCTGGGGTACAGCCCCTGTATTTAGGCATCTCACAGAGAACACGGAAGATCTTCGCAAAGCAGGCTCACTGCGGTCGTTGCCCATCCCAGCTACCATCCGCGACTCCATAACGCTCGTACACGCTATTAGAGAGCGTTATCTATGGGTGGACTCTCTTTGTATCATCCAGGATGACTTGAAGATGCAGCAAGAAGAGATAACCCGGATGGCTGCAATTTATTCAAAGGCACTATTTACCATCATCGCTGCCGCCGGGAACAACGCAAACAGCGGTCTTCCTGGTGTCAAACAGGGATCGCGTAATCTGGCACAGAAGATCTTGAAGCTTGCCAACTGTGAACTTCTAACGGTCATAGATATTCGCAAAACACCGAGCGGAATCGAGGACACTACTATATGGGCTCAGAGAGCGTGGACGTTCCAAGAACGGATCCTATCAAATAGGGTGTTGGTATTCTCGGAGAATCAAGTTTACTGGAGTTGTCGTTCTGCAACTCACTCCGAAGAGCGAGCTCTGGAGGATGTTTTGAACATCCATCGGTTACACTTAGTTTTCCCTCAGAGACCCGTGGACAACTGGTTTTCTTGGACACCCTTGCAGCCATACGAGTTTCGGCAATTTTACGGCGATTTACTCGCCAGTTACCGACAGCGGCGCTTGACCTATGAAACAGATTTGCTCAACGCCTTCAGTGGCGTTTCCCATATTGTCGCATCAGTCCAAAATGATACGTTCTTCTGGGGCCTTCCAGAATCTATGTTTTCATGCGGGATGACATGGTTCTTCACGGGTCACTCCATTCGAAACTACGTTGAAGTTTCAATCTTCCAAAGGGATGGCACGAAGCAAGTCGTCCCGTTCCCTTCGTGGAGCTGGGCAGCCTGGTCCGCCATTGATTCGAACAGCCCACCTGTTCTCCACCCATTGGGTCGCGATCTTGGGCATCCCATTACCGATTTCTATATAGTGGATGAAGAACTGCAGCTTGTGAGGATTAAAGAACAAACCTTGGAGTCCCAGCCGAACGATAGCATGATTCGTGCTTCGTGGCAGGACAAGCGACAATCTCATTCGCCTCCAACTCTCTCACAATATCCTCTCCCCCGAATCGGCCACCTCTACTTCTGGACCAGCTTTGCAACCGCGCGTGTGGACAAAGTAAATCAATTCGTCGGGCAGGGTCAGGCGAGATATGTATTTCCATCAGTGCTCCCTCCTCCCGGGCCCAACCTTAGGCCAGACCCAAGCTCCGAAACGGTATTCCAGGACTTCATCGTGGTCGCCGAGTCAGATAATCCTGGCTGGTTGATCCTCTTGGCGATTGAATGGAAAGATGGCGTAGCATACAGAATCGGGGATGCAGAAGTCAGAGAGCGAGACTGGGCGCATGTAGAGAACAGGGAGTGGCGCCTGATCACACTGGGATGAAGCTTTTGATCGTTCCACCCGAGACTGGAATACTGGACCCACTGGCGATGTACCTTAATTATTTGACCAGTGCTATGCAACGAATTCCTTGTAATGTCCTTTCACTGCAACCTTACCCGCACTAGCATCATATGACCCAAGACCTTGAATATTGTATAGTCCTTAGCGCAGACACGCGGCGGCCCATGCAACTTAGGTCACCTGAAGTTCAAATATTGAAAATACCGCGTACGTGTCAATGGATGAATTGACTGCCATGCGATTCCAGAGCGTGCTTATTTGGGAGTCGGGACGCCACAAAAATGAGAAAGACTTCTTCAGTCCTGACCGCGAAGGCCGGCCACTTCGAAAGTGTGCGACGTCGGCGGACAGCGAGAACAAGCACTGTGAGGTATGTTTACGTCCTCCAACTTCCAAGTCTGAAAGGCTGCAAGTGTCTACTGACCGTTCTAGGCTTGTTCTGGGCTGGCAAGGTCGGGTGACCCTACTAGTAACTTACTGCGGTAATAGACTTGCTGAGTTTACACCCCAGTTTCCGAATATGGTTCCGGGGCGGCCATCAACCAACCCAACAAAGTAACTACGATGACCAGGGCAATCAACTAACGGGACACTGAAGCCTGGACTCGGAGGTACGGCACTTGACGGCCATATTTTTTTATTCTAGAATTCTGTCAGGCGCACGTGTGTTCACATACAACTTCCTGTGGGAGGTCGGCGGATTTATGATACCTTCTTGAGCTGACCGCTGATCACCAGCTTAAGTAGTCATCATGCGTCGAGGCTGGCGCCAAGATAGCAAGAGGTGTATCATAAGCGCACTGGCTCCATCTGCATGGTATAAAAACCAGGTTTCCCTCTTCCCTCTTGTTTCTTTACCCCCGTCCACTTATTCACCCACATCTAGTCACATAAAATCCTACCCAATGCCTAGCAAAAAGACTCCCATGACCAAGGAGGCTGCTTCCCGCATCCAGAGCAATGCAGTGAGTGTTGTTGGTGAGGATGGCCTCCAGCGGTCGTTGACATTGCACAGGATCGCACGGGAAATAACCAGGATTTCAAGGAGCGCGCTCAGAGGACCGCCGATCGTCGCGAACACGCCCAACAACAAAGCTCTGATAATCAGCGCAGCACCCAGAGCGGCGCTGACCAGAAGTAATGTGGCGAAGCTGCATCATGATCTTTTTTAGTACTGTAGTGTTCGTCCCTTACTCTGGGTGCTCGTCGTGGCAGCTAACTATCCGTTGTTTTCACAGATGGAGGAAATCAAATTGAGATGTAAAATATCATACCGTGTTCGATTGTTCTGTCTGTGTGCAATAGTATCAATGTGTTGTTGATGGCGAAGAAATGCGTCGTAGCCCATTCCATCGGATCGGATGTCTTGCAAACGTCGTGAAGCAGGTGACAGAAATTGAGTGTCGAGTACTCACCATTGTCATCGCCATCGATCGAAGCCGGAATACGTTACCGACGCAGGGTATCCATATCCAGGATGACGAGACGCCCGAACGATTCCCAATCCGTAGTCGCCAACGTTTACAACGAGCATACAACCGGACGTTTACTCAACCAGTCCAGTTCTCGAACACAATGGGATGTAGAGGTGAAGATGGACTGGATACCGCAGGGCTTTTCATGTTCCACGAGGATCTTGGCGATAGTGCTGTACAAGCACACGGCGTTAGTACGCGATCCTGACTTAACGAAGCGTGAGCGCACTCACAATGTCTCCTCCAACACAAGCACCGCGAATGTTATGATGCCATCCTCTCGTGCACATCCCGCACTGAATGTGCGAAGAATACTACGACCAGCGCCAGCGTTAGTAAACAGTCGAATCGTAACAAACCAGAGCAGAGCCTTCAGCGACGAGGATCCATCTGCCTAACAGTCGGAAAAGCTTGCGTCACGACCGCAGCTCAAGTGGCACACAATGATTATGATCTCTGGACAGTCGAACGACGACGGCCACACGGTAAAAAAATTTGCACTCGTGAAAGGGTTTGGACGAGATACAATGTCTTGGTAAGAGAAGAGTACTTCTAGATAAATCTTTTTCCAAATACTTCGATCGCTCAACAAATTTTGAAGAGATTTAGACACCTCAATGAGGAAAGTAGAACTTGAAAGGCGTCAGAAAGATGGAAGCCGATCAATGAAAGCAGCGCACAATACTGAGCAACAAGCAAATCTTCTGCGAGTGTGCGATGAGGTGAATCGAGGGGCATGTGAAGCACATTAGTAGACTCTGAGCGGCGAAGCCAAGAAAAATCCAGTCGTTAAGGCGAAAAGTACATTGGGTAGTATTCGCCTCCACGACTTGGATGATTTGGCAAACGACTTGTGCGGTGCTGTTTTGAGATGAGATCCAGATATCGTACGATGACTGGGTCGTGGTGAGGGGGAAAGTTAACGGCAGTTGACGTTGAGTTGACGCTCTTTTAACCGCGGTTGTTATCGATCATCGATTATAAGCGACGCGACTCTCCGTTATTCCACGTTCTATTAGCATTTCCAAATCGTCAGTTCAGTGGTCTAATGGTTATGATTTCTGTCTCACACACAGAAGGCTCGGAGTTCGATCCTCCGCTGGACTAGTTTTTTTTTACTCCTCCGACGCCCACCATGCAAGACGAACGGCTCTCCATCGCGTGCGTGTTTCCGACACGTATTGACATGTGCATATAATCTGACTCTGAGCGGAGGATGATATCCGACTTTTTCTACCCGAACGTCGGTGGGGTCGAGAACCACATCTACATGCTCAGCGCGAACCTCATCCGTCGAGGCCACAAAGTCATCGTTATCACGCACAGTCATCCACCAGACCGCGTCGGCGTGCGCTGGCTCCTCCCCTCGCTCAAGGTCTACTACGTGCCCTTTCCGACCATCGCCTCGTCCGCCACGCTGCCCAATTACTTTACGTTCCTTCCCTACTTTCGGACGATCATCGTACGGGAACATATACACTTGATCCATGCGCACGCGAGCCTCTCGTCTCTGGGTCAAGAGGGTATTCTGCATGCCCACTTTTTCGGCGTGCGGACCGTGTTTACGGATCATAGCTTGTTCGGGTTCGAAGACGCGGCGAGCATCCTGACTAACAAGCTCCTGGCAGCCGCGCTCAAAAACGTCGACGCGGTGATCTGCGTCTCACATACTGGGTGAGTTTCCCGATGAATCAAATATCCGTACGCATCCTGGAACCTGAACAGGCGCGAAAACACTGTTCTTCGGGGTCAGCTATTCGAGCCTTCGGAAGAGGATCCGTCGGTGTCCGTCGTGCGGTCGAGCGTATATACCATCCCGAACGCGCTCGTCGCAGACCAGTTCACTCCGTCACCTCAGCCGCAACCGCTAGATACCAGTGAGTCCGTCCTCGAATTTATACTTGTCTGAACCAAGAAGACTTGCATGAACTACAGTCAACATCGTCGTCGTTTCCCGCCTGGCGTATCGTAAAGGCATCGATCTCCTCGTCGCCACTGCACCTCGCATATGTGCCGCCTTTCCAAACGTCAACTTTATCGTCGGTGAGCGAGTACCCCTTATCCTGCTGCGCATATATTGACGTATTTCAAACCAACCAGGCGGCGACGGCCCGAAATTGAACGACTTACTTCAAGCACGCGAACGCCACCGTCTCCAAGACCGCATCGAACTGCTCGGACCCGTGCGACACCGCGACGTTCGCGACGTAAGTACAATAAACGTTCCGTTCATGTCCGGTCTCTTTCTTCAACGCCCCGCCCCACACCATAGGTCCTCGTCCGCGGCTCCATCTTCCTCAACACGTCCCTCACCGAGTCTTTCGGGATCGCCATCCTCGAAGCAGCCTGTACGGGCCTCTACGTCGTCTCCACGCGCGTTGGTGGCGTCCCTGAGATCCTCCCAGAAGACATGATCTCGTTTGCTAACCCCGATGAAGACGGTGCGTCCACATTCTGCTGGATCTTCCAATTGACTCCAACCTCCTTCCAGACGTCTTCCGTGCGCTCTCCGAAGCCATCCACATCGTCACACATGGCCAGCACGACCCCCTCCAAGCGCACACCCGCGTCCGCGAGTTCTATGACTGGTCGCACGTCGCCGTACGCACCGAAGCGGTTTATCGCGCCGTCGTACGCTCAGAGCCGATCGATTTCGAGACTCGTGTCAGACGGTGCGTTTGGCATGTTTTCGCTCACTTTTTATCTCTACTTATGACCTTTGATCCTCGCGCTGCTTGATGACAGGACGATGAGTCTAGGTCCGTTCGCAGGCCCGATCTACGTCGCCATCCTCATCGTTGACTGTCTATTCTTTCTCTGGCTCGAGTGGTGCATGCCCAGACAAGACATGGACTTCGTGCAGGCTCATTGGAAGCCCGAGGTGTTTGCACAGCTGGCACGCGAGGCTCAGCAGCGGCAGTCCTCGTATGCGCATGCAGATTCTTTGACTCCAGACTCGGATCTGGATATCACACCGTCTCGCCCAGAATTGAATGTAGATACCTGATTTCTCATTGTCCGAAAAGAAACAACAAATACGAGGAATTATGTATCGGAATAAAAGAATGAGTCGTGACTTTGTAGACAATGCTTTGTTGTGCCATAAGGAAACTTTGAGCCTAATCATAGAGAAAGGGGCATGCCTGCGAACGAAACCACAAGAAATAAAATAAAACATGTTCTTTTTTTTTCACCAACCAACCTCAATACCTCGCCTTGCGCATCTTGATCCCACCACGCCTCCTCGCCCTCTTGCCATCAAAATATTCCTCGCCCTCGACAACGTCAAAAGTCAGCTCGCCACCCAACATCTCTTCCCTGTCCCGCTTTGACGGAAGTTGGACACGCTCGCGCAACGACGGCGAGTTGATACGGCCCCCTTCGTCCAGAGACAGCCTGTCAAGCAAAGATGCGCCTGGGCCAGGACCCGTACCCCCCATACCACCGCCACCACTGAAACCTCCGGTAAAGCCCGAACATTCTTCCTCGGGATACCGACGCCGCTCGTCAACAGGCGAATTGGAAGTATACCTCGCATTCCTGGTATCCACACGCTCGTAAACCTCCCGCAAATTATGATCCCGCTTGATTCCTCTTCCAGGCCCGGGCGGACCAAGCAAACTGAGCGGCCGAGGTGGCAAGCCGTTGTTCGCCTGAAGCATCAGTGCGCGTTCACGCTGCATGAGCGGCGGCGCTGGCGCACGGTCACGGTCCAGATCTTGCATGACCATCACGGGAGGCGGCAGTGGAGGAGGCGGAGGTCGAGCAACGACATGATCGGTCTCAAAGTTGCGAACGATCGTCCGAGGACGCTGCTCCGGACTGTATGCATCTCGATTGCCCCGAGGACCGAGCGGTGGCTCTGACGGACGAATGTTGGTCGTCGATTGTTTCCAGACAGGAGAGGAAGGCCTGGGACGCGCAGGCGCTTCGACAAAGTCGTTGGTGACCGAGTTTCGCGCGTTGGGACGATGAAATGGTTTACTGTCATCGCGATGCCGATATCCACCAGGTGGGCTGGCAGGCCGAGGAGGTAGATGAGCAGGACGGTTAGGCAGTGTTGCCGCTTCGTTGAACGATGCCATGGAAGATTCCCGGGAAGGCGGCGGCGGCGAGGCGCGTGATATATCCTCAGGAAGTTGCTCAAAAGGAAGACTGTCCGTGGAAACGTTCATCGGAGGGCGCACAGACTCATCATGTTCCTTAACGATAGGTGGTCCGAATCGAGACTTGGAAAGAGCCAGAGTCAATGATGAACAATAGCATATCGTCAAGAAAAGGCTCACTACGGTCCGCGAAGGACGGGCTGGTGGTGGTGGGGCTGGTTCAGGAACAGGTGGAGCACGCGAGATTAGCGGCTGTTCAACCATATTAGCCAAGCACGCGATCAAAGATGAATAGTGATTCACAGGTGACCGCCGAATGTCTTCACGTCTGGCCGGCTCGAACGGTGGACTCTGGTCTCTAGAGTCGACACGGGGAGGTGGCTGAAAGAAATGAATAAGATGAATGTGGCGGACATGATCAAAACACATACAGGTCCTTCAAAATTCTTGTTCACGCGATCCCGCCTTGGAACAAAAGGTTCACCGTTATTTCCAGTGGAGACGTGGCGAGTACCCTGTGGCACAGGGGGAGGCGGAACGATCGCAGTAAATTTGTTCCGAGTGCCAACGGGTATATTGTTCGTCCCGGACAACTTGACATTGGATCCAGATGGCGGAGGCCTTGTGTCTATACCATGAATTGATTCCTTTTGCGAGCGGTACTTTAGTACGGCAGTCTACACGATGAAATGTAATAAAACTTGCTTGAGAAATGAGTTGGTCTGTAGAATGACGGTCGGGGATGCGGTCCATTCCCGACCGATCCTTCTGAGGGCCGAAACGGGGGTAGATTTCAAACCCTGAACGGTGTCTTGAATCATTTCCGTCCCGGGCTTCACGCGAGCCTAGTACGTGGCTGTCAGCTAAACGACAGGCATGAAGGAAACAAATATACTTCTTTGTGCACCATCATTGTCTGCATTCAACATTGCTCTCGGGAATCTTGGCACGTCATCCTGTACGGCTGGTCGACGGGGAGGAACCTGTCTTGTCGGGGCATCAGACGACCTGGGCAGAGGGGACTTATCAATATCCATGGCGACTTCATGTACACGACCCCTCGAGAACTCATGCGTAGCACGTGAGGGCCCGTTAGCATGCAAATTGGACCAACGTCCGCGGTCGCGATCACCGCGGTCAGCAGGATGATCGAGTTGAGGTTGCGGGGAAGGACTACGTCGCCTCAAGTCACGTGATGGTTCATCAAGTATACTCCGGCTTGTGTGACGATTTTCAGGTGCAGCGACTGGGGCTGAACCAACAGGCCCCGGGGGATAAACGGCGGGACTACGTTGCACAGGGGCAGGCCGTGTACCTGGGCGGTAAGCTGCTTCCTGCGAAGGCAAAGGCGTTCTCTTCCTTGATCCGGACCCTGAATATCGAAGTGCAAGCAAGAGGAAAGAAGTAGAGGCGCATATACGCGAGTCGACGTTGACATGAGGATGGATGTGGTATAGGATGGCTCAAAGACGTACGTTGTGCATCTGATGCAGGATGAGTGGGTGTGTCGTCGTCCGGGCGTACGTCTGACATTGAACGTGAGCTTGGAATGTCGTCAACGTAGCGAGCACTATGGGGGGCATCCTCTGTGCGGGTGCGCCGCATGCCGATGTCATACGATTCGGAGTGTCGATAACTTTGCTGGGGGATATCCTCAAGTTGTGCAAAACGGGTCCTTCTCCTAGAAGAGGCCAGATCTGTGACCGATTGAAGTGGCTTGTTGTGGTGCTGTGGAGACACATTGCCAGATTCCTGGGAGTCGCGAGTATAGGAGGCGGGTGACCTTTGCCCTAGAGAAGAAAGACAGGAATGGAATATGAAAGGGAATACAAAGAGAAGTTAAATGGTAAAAGGGGAGAAGACAGGGATCCATGATGAGCGTCCGTGCGTCGATGCGGGGAAGTCGAACAAAAAGGAACAGGGGATCGTATGGCGCAGCTCGACTCCCAAGGCTTCACGAGACGTCTGCGAGATGCCGTCCTCCACCTCGAGAGGAGCATACGCGCCGAGTACGAGGGGTGGGGGAGGGGAGAGGCGGACAACGTACT
>JBBPOJ010001065.1:0-16858 GCA_038091395.1 Leccinum rimulosum | reverse complement strand
CTGAGTACTGAGGGACGAAACGGCCAATGGAAATTTCGAAATTGTTGTGGCAAAGGCGTTAGTTGATCTTGCTCATCGCGAAAAGGAGGAAGGGCCTCCTAACGCGCCTTGGCAAGGTCGTTGACTCATTGGGGTCGTCGGAGGCGCCATCGGAGTCGAGGAAGAGGGTGCGAAGTAACTAGCAGCTTCGTTTTACTAAACTGGGATTCTCAAAGACGGAAGGTTGTACCCCGATATCCATAGCCTGAGGAACAAACTCACCATGTAAATCGCCGACGGCGGTCCCACGGAATTGACGTACCTCCTTGTACATGCGTGTCGTGGGTGATGGTAGGCGAGCAAGCGCGTCACGAGCTGCGGTGATGTGCGAGGACGAAGGCGGGAGAGGGAGAGGGCGGGCGGGGCAGTGAGCAAGCGAGGTGTGCCCCCACGCGTACGTCCACAGGAGGGGTGATGCGGGGAAGGCGAGGATGAGGGCAAACGAGGGCAAACGAGGGCAAACGAGGGCAAACGAGGGAGGTAACGACATACGGCGACCGTCGTATACTCTCGTTGTGCCGAGAGCATACGGCAGTCGTTGCACGCCATCTTGGATGCGGCAAGGATGTTGAGGTGATGATGGATGAGGTGCGAAGACGGGTGGCAGAGGGCGAACGACGTGGCGAGGGTTGTCGAACTCAGTTTTCTAGGTGAGGGAGTGAGTGTATGTAGACGTGGATACATGAACGACATGCCAGATATGATGGGTTGGTCCAAGACTGTGAGCGAGCTGTGGGGTGGGAGTGAAACAGCCTCGAAAAGATTTGACAGAGAGTAGAGCTGCGTTGAGGCAGTGAGTCGGACTGCTAAGCCAAGTACTTCTCTGCGGGTCCCGTCAGACACGCGTACGGATGGGCATCCTCGTCTTCTTCCAAGACCGTGCTGTAAGGCTGCGCCACACTCGTGATCAATCAGCCTGTAGCCTCAAAGTTTCGCTGCTTTATAGCGACGGGGAGTTCACGAAGTTTTGCCCATCATAGCAAACGAGATATATCTTCACATATTCGAACTCATATGTGCCCCATCCAGTGCCTGCAACCAGAGGGAATCGTGACATTCCACAAGCTTTCTCTTGTTTGCAGGTTCTATGCCAATGTCTGCCTTCAAGTTCCTCGCGTATTCGTGTCGGTGGAATTTCCTGGCTCCAGTTCCCACAAACTTGAAAGTGCTCTCACATACGAGGCGTTGCTTGGATCCATGCTATCCACACAAATTGCAGAGAAGCAACCTCTTGCGCTCACCCTTGCCCAGACGACAAGAACGTGTCATTTCACAGACCCACTCCCCCCCTCCGAGTCACTGCGGGTGATTGATCATTCTCCAACTTTAAAGAAATAGTACGTTGCTGCAATGATGCTGATGAGGAACATCCGCCAGCTCCACGTCTCGAACTGGGTTGTGGATGCGAAGCATTGGAGCGCCATCGTGACACTGCCGTCGCTCGAGGATCTATCATTCCACAATTTCCAGATTCAGGACCTCCCTGCGGACGTCGAACCCGACAAGAGGCCCATGCTGAAAATGTCCCGACTTAGTGTGATTGACTGTGTCAGTTATATTCACCCCCTTGATGCCAGTGTTCTACACATTTACGCATCATCCGTACCACCACCCAAATCAAGATCCCCCAGAATAAACACCGCCTCCTCCACCCGCATCTATAACACGTCCAGCATCTCCTTTTTTCGCTTCCACTCCGCCAACACCTCCCGTTCTATGCGCGTCAACAGACTTGCGTCCTGAGCGACATACGTGCGCTCTCGTTTCGTCAAGACAGCCTTGACGTTTGTCTCCTCCTGCTTCGCTTGTCGACGCATGTCAATGCTGAACAGCGTCTTGTACGCGAGGAGCGCCGAGTAGGGTTTTGTCAAGTCGGCGTGCCTACAGAAACAAAGCCACTGAGCAACAGCTTTATGCACGCTTGCTGAGACGAACTCACCAAAGATAAAACGTTCGCGTCGGATTGCGGTCCGCACTTCGAGGAATCCTGCGTTGATATCAAAAAGTCGGAGGAGAGCGCGGACGACAAGGGGCGGACATCGACATCCTTGTTGGCCATCATCGCCACTTTGGCTCTATCTATGCAAGGCAGGATAACGGTTGCGTTTCTCTGTCGAAAAGAGAACACTCGTTTGTTTTTCGTCTTTTGTCCCCATGCCGTTCCCTCGTCACTGCTGCTAATGCACATCTCCTCATCCGCTTGCTAACGGTATCAAACTTGACGTTGATCTTATTGTCCTCGAGACTAACGTACTAGGACGCCGCTTTACCAACCGGATCGGGTTGTCGGCCCAGGCCAAGAGGCCAAGGTAGTTTTTTTATCAAGTAGAAGACAATGGTTTTTTGGAGGTTGTCACGAGTCCTTCTGACAGATTCTCGTCGTCGGGTATATGCATCCCAATAGTCGCAATAGAAGTAGGGTCTACAAGTGCATGAGAAGTCGAGCCTCTGTGTGGAAGCACAGGTGAACTGACATCCTTGAGCGCATCTCGGAAACGGACTGTTGTTTCGACTCGGTCGCTTTCAGGGTGGCCCTCATAACTATGGCGGCACCGTGATCGAACCGTTCTTCTACAGCACTCTCGATGAGCTACATCTACTTCATCAACATTGGGATCAAGGCGCGTGGGTTGCGGGAACGTACCTTGTTGCGTATGCGGATGTTGAACTTGTCAATGTTCACTCGAAGGTAGACTTTATCCTACGAAACGATCACGAAATCGCTCTGGGCAAGCCAAGGGTACACTCACATCCACAAAGACCTTCTGCCGTTTTGTTCTTCTGCGACAGTAGCCAGGCAGAGCCTTACCTTGGTCGAACGCGCACTCGTTTTTTCCTTCGCCCTCCGTTTCTAAATTGGCCGATCAATCCCTTTCAGAGCCACAGAAAACGCACCAGACGACACGCACCAACCCGATCTTCTCCGCTTCCTCCTCCTCCCCCCTCCTCAACCTGGCCTCAGCAGTCACCTTGGCCTCCCGAAGCTCCTTTGCAGTGGGGAAACCAGTAATCTTTGCCTTTTCCTCAGCCTCGTACTGTATCCTCTTGCCCCGCGGCGAATTGTGTGAGAGAACGGTGAGATACGATTCGGACACGAGTTTGTACAACGATTGCGTATGCATGCTGGAACCTACAGAGGGAAATGACACACACTCACACCTTCACGGAATGGTCAAACGAGTTGAGCCACTCCATCGTCGCCGCCAAGACGCAAACGGTTTAATGACTTACGTCGAAGCCATCCAATAGTGTTCCTTTGTGCCCCACCGACCTGAAGGGGCAAGCTTGAAAGATCACCGGGTAATCAGCACCAGTACAAGGAGAGAATAAGTAGATGACAAACACGCATGATTTTCTTGCTAGTGAGTGCATCTGGCTCCCAATCCTGGCGACACTTGCACTCTAAGGGCGATGAATGAAACTTCCGCCGTCACTCAATGGAAGAAAGGGAGTCCTTGGAGTCGGAAGACCTTGCTCCCGTTCGTTCCGACGTCTCTGCCTGTTGCAAACGTTTAGCGGGGTCGAAGTCGAGGCTGAGTCGGCGTCGCTGACGCTGCCAGTCGGTGTCGCGGTCGTCGTCGTTTCTCGGGCGACGACGTTGATTTTGGTCGTACCTAGGACACAAGGGAGTACGTTCGAGTGATCGCGTTCGGACATTGGTTTTGTACTTACGGAATCCAGTACTACTCAGCCCCTCGCCAAGCCCTACATCCATCCCGACATTCCCCCTCCTCATGCTCTCCCTCATCCCCAGCCCTGAACCTTCGAGCCCATCCAACACCGTGCAATAGAGCCGGCCGAGGAATGTGGGGTGCCGTAGGATACGAGGGTGGAGGTGTCGGTCCGTGTGTCTGCGAAAGGGGAGGAGGAATATACACCATAAGACCTCATAGGACGAGCGACGATCTCGTGCGCGAGTATGACGAGGTCACGCTCGCCGGCTGCGTATGAGAGTCTGTGTGCGAGTACGGCTGTGAGGAGGTCAATCGGCGCGGTAGGGCGTGTGGGTAGTGGTGGCATTCCCCCATGTCCCCGTCGTCATCCACCTCGTCCACATCGTCGGCGGGACGATCCCGAACCACCACAACGCCTTTACAACTCGTTTGCGTGATCCTGGGTGCGGAACGACCTCTTCCAAAGCAGACACGAGCGAGCAGGCGTCGTTTTCAGGGGACGTTCTCACTGCCCGTGCGCTTTCCCAGCGCAAGTCGCGCAAAGTCGGACCACGACCGGGGGAGGACGTATGACGACGGATCGGTAGCTAGTAGCTCTATCGATGTGAACGCGTGCACGAGGTCGGCGAACCCTGGGTATCTGTGCTGTGTGAGAACGTTGTACCGAAAGACACAAGGTCAGACGCACCTAAGAGTACCTCTCAAGAGACCATCGAGCTTCCCGAGTCCGTACGTGTCCGCATACGGCAGACTATCTCTGTTCGCGATCCCCTCCAACTTGAGCACGTCGGAAAGTGAAGGAAAGTGAAGCCTCGACACGTTCTCCCCTGGAATATCCATGAGCTACGTATGTATGTCAATTTCACGGGACTCAAACGTTGAAGACTGAATACGTACGTCCCCGTTGAGCTTGAACCGAGCGCCGTTGAGCGCAGCATTGAGTACCCCTCTCGGGCTCCGGCTGAATTTGTACCTCAGTGGGATGCAGAAGGACGTGAAGGACACGACGCGCATGTTCTCCTTCTCTAGCTGCCTGAGCAAGGAGAGCGTCAAGCAGTGGGTCCAATCCGATCTTGTTCAACAGCTCGACGTCGGCGAATTCAGCACTAACCCAGGTAGCTAGTGATTCTATTGAGCCGTAGATGCTGTGGATGGGACGAACTTACCACTCCTTGATGTCAAGTCAACATGGGTGTGAGGTCGGACACAGTCGAGCGGTAAGTCCGTTTGAGATCGATTTGTCAGCCGCGTCGCGAACTCTTCTTCCCCGCTCGAGGCAATAGTGGATGAGAGCAAGCGGGGTTGGCACCACGCCACTTTGCTGCGAGTCGGCGACGTCGTTTCCAGTCACTATTATCCCCCGAACGACGTCGCACACGACCGCTACGACGAAGACGACAGCAACGGCGACAACAACTGGTACCACCGCTGCCGTCGTTGAAGAAGGCAAACTGGAACGGTATCAGGTCGGCCAAATGAAGCGTCATCTCGTGCGTCCTCGGCGGCGGCACCGATTTCGCTCTCGGAGTCATCATCGCTGACGACCTTATTGTAGGACAACGACAAGATCATGGACGCGTACAAGAGCGCCAGTCTCATGTTCGCCTAATTGCGCACGTCGTCACTCACACCAAAGCAATATAATGGGCTCTGTGAGTACACGCGTCCAGCTCACTCGAATTCCTCTGACACAAGACTTGGCCATCTTCGGCGCCCTCCGACATTTCTCAAACTACCTCTATGACGCACACACGCAGTCCAGACACCATCTCGCAGATCTCTACGAACTAGTCCAGTACGCTGGAAACATAGTTCCTCGCCTCGATCACCGTCGGGTCCGTGTACATATCTATCGCCAACGCAACCGTCAAGGAAATCATGAAGGACACGATGGAAATGAGCAGAGGCTTGTTGAACCCCATATGAACTTTTTCTACGACACTATCTCAGCGGTCAGACAAGGGATCACCTGCCCGTCGGGACCGATGCCGGGTGAGTTCATGCCGGGATGCGTCGTCCGTTTTCTGACCCAGCCTAGTCCCCAAGGGTCCCTGCAAGACTCTGTCGCGTTCGTGTTCACGAATCTCATAGAGATGAACAAGCTCTGGATTCGTCTCCTACACCAAGACTCGCGCGACTGCGAGAAACGTCGCGAACTTCGCATCCTTGTCGGCACCAACCTCGTCCGTCTCTCCCAGCTCGACGGCGTCGATATGGAAATGTACCAGAAGAGCATACTTCCAGCTATACTAGAGCAAGTCGTCAACTACAAGGTCATTGCACAGGCGTATCTGGTGAAAGTCGTCGTCCAGGTGAGTATCTATACGTATATGCTATCCTGAAATTGATTGATGACTTCTGCAGGTATTCACGGACGAATTCCACGTCCATTCGCTCGGACCATTTCTGCCGCTCAGCTGCACCCAAGTGACGTTCTGACAATGCGTTCGCAGGCACGACCAGACTTGTCAATACAAGACATCACGGCGCTCTTGGTCTCGCTCACGAATCTCTCCCTTAGCTGCTACCCTGACCGACTTGAATACGTGGATCAGATTTTGGCCTTTGCGCACAGCAAAATCAAAGAGTATTCCAAGAGGTACATTTTATTTCTATCTATATCTGCCAACTCCTGACGACGATGTGATGCAGCTCGGATCTGCACGCTCCACAAACGGCTGCAAATCTGGCAGCACTGCTCGTCGCCCCGATCAACTCGTACCAATCCGTGCTCACTTTGCTCGCCATCCCGCGCTACGTCCCGATCCTCACGCAACAACTTTTTTCAACACGCCGTTCAATCGCACACAGCTTCGTCTCGAGGGTGCTCAAGAACGAGACCGTGATCGAGACACCCGGGGACGTGGATGGTGTCTTGGATCTTTGTCACATGTTGATCAAGGATCAGACGGACGCTTCTGCCGTCGGTGGTGGGCCGGTAAAGGACGTGAAGGAGATACGGAGACAGGGACCGCATGTAGTGGAGAAGGAGGATACGGCGGAGGAGCAGGGGTGGGTAGCACGCATGGTGCATTTGTTAAGGGCCGAATCGTTGGGGGTACAGTTTGAGGTAGGTCTCCATATTTTTTGGGTCGAAAGAGTCGAGAACTGACTGGCGCATCGCACTCGTCAGCTGCTGCAAACAGCACGTCGGCACTTTGAGGCTGGAGGCGAACGGATGCGGTATACATTCCCTGCGCTCATTACTTCGAGCATCAAGCTCTGTCGGCGGTACAAGATTCGTGAACATTTGGTGAGATCGCACTTTCCTCTGCTCATTGATTATTCTAATCTCAACAACGAATAGGAAGATGACTGGCAATCGAAAGTGACCACCATCCTCAAGTTTGTGCGCGAATGCACCTCCATCCTCGCGACACAAGTCGATTCTCCCTCCCTCGCCCTCCGTCTATTCCTCCTCGCGGCCCAAATCGCCTCCGAATGCAGCTCCGGGTTCGAAGACCTCGCGTACGACCTGTATGTCCAAGCGTTTTCGGTGTACGAAGATTCAATTTCGGAGAGCCGAGCGCAACTGGCTGCGATCCTTGTTGTAAGCACACCTTGATCAACAGCCCTCCTGGAAGCACACATTCAATGACGCTGCTGTGCCGACGAACAATGCGGAAAAAACGAGGCTGCCCCATGACATTGCGGCGAAGTCGCCAACATTCTCACTTTCTTCTTTCCATCTGCCAGTCCCTTCCCCCTTACCGTCCCAAGCCTCAGTGAGACAAGATGGAATCAAAAGGTGCTTATATCAATGTTTTGTTGAGAAGATCCTCAGTGAAATGACAATTTCGTCAGCCAAAAGTCGCAAGGGTCCGAGCTTCCTTCCACCAGGAATGAGAAACGGCGCCGGAGGGACTCGGCTGGGGAGGCGACTGTTTCAGTCGATCAGATACTTGCACAAGCCAAGTCGGCATTCGCCAAGTTTGAGCAAGGGGACGGGACGGACCACATTAGCGAGGCAATCGTCCTTGATCGCCAAGCACTACATCATTGCCCACCCGGTCACCGCCAGCGATGGATCTCACTAAATCGGCTTGCCATTCATCTCTGGGGTCGTTACAGCCATCTAGGAGAGATAGAGGACATCGAGGAAGCAGTTATCTATGGCAGAGAGGCACTAGAGATTTTCCCAGAAGGGCACCCAAATCATTCAGCGTCGTTGATCAATGTCGCAATCTATCTCTCCTCTCGTTACAAACAGCTTGGAGATCTGACGGACCTCAATGAGGCCATCATCATCGGGAGACAAGCCCTCGACCTTCGCCCGTCAGGGCACCCGGATCGATCAATTTCGTTGTCCAATGTCGCACTCTATCTTTCCTCTCGTTACGACCGACTTGGAGACATGACGGACCTCAATGAGGCCATCATCCTCGGGAGACTAGCCCTCGACCTTCGCCCGTCAAGGCACCCGGATCGATCAATGTCGTTGAACAATCTCACACTCTATCTCTCCTCTCGTTACGACCTGCTTGGAGATCTGACGGACCTCAATGAGGCCATCCTCCTCGGGAGACATGCCCTCGACCTTCGCCTACCTGGCCATCCTGACAGATCACGGTCATTACGTCAACTTGCACATTGTCTCCGCGTTCGCTTCACCCAGTCGAACGAGTCGAAGCACAGAGAGGATCTATTCCGTCTCTACACCGAGTTGTCAAATATCTCTCAAACACTCTCACCAGACGATCTCTCGGCAGCCAAGGAATGGATCACGGAAGCTGAGGATTTCTGCCATGCCACAGTCCTTCTCGCGCACCAAACATCTCTTCGACTACTCGTTCAGCATCTCGCCATTTTACCATCCCTACCCAATCGTCTCCAGAGTTTCAAAGACCTCGCTTCATCCTTAGCAATCGATGCTTTCTCCGCTTGTCTCCGCGATCACCATGGAAAAAGCGCAGTCGAGCTTCTCGAGCAAGGTCGCGGTGTGTTCTGGACTCAGATTGCTCGTCTGCGTTCCCCTCTTGAAGATGTCATTGTGTCAGGCCAGGAAGGACAGTCCCTTGCGCACGAGTTTACTCGACTCTGATCAGAAATACATGATACAATTCATTCAAAAGGTCCAGATCGGCACAACAAGCTGCGCGGTCTTAATGTTGATCTCCAATCCACAATCACCCAAATTCGCACATTACCTGGTCTCGCTCGATTCCTCCTCCCCGCTTCCTTCTCCGAACTCCAGCATGCTGCCAGTGGGGGACCTGTGATCATCATCAATGCTAGCAAGTATGCGTGCGATTCACTCGTTGTCTTTTCTGACACAGATCCGGTTCATATCCCATTGAAAATCACGAGATCCCGTGTTCAGGACCTGTCGTCGAAGCTCCAATCTCTGGCTTTGGATGCAAAGACGATGGACATTGGGAGAGATCTTGCTGGCTTCCTGAGAATCCTCTGGGATGAGGTCGTCTCGCCTATCGCTGATTTTCTTCAGACAACAGTTCCACCTGGCTCACGTATCTGGTGGTGTCCCACTGCCGAGTTCAGCCTCCTGCCATTGCATGCGGCCAATCCGTGTCGGAACGGCCAAAGGAGTTTTTCCCATTTGTTTATCTCGTCTTACACACCCACGTTGACTGCCCTCATCCGCGCGAGACGGAATCATCCATCGGCAACGTCTTCGATACACGAGCAGAAATATTTCCTCGCTGTGGGTCAGGCGAAAGCGAACTTTTCTCGGTTGGCAGCGAGCTGGCCATCATCGCTGAGCGCATTCAGGGTCTCGCCACGCTCACGCGCCTTGATGGTCCGAATCGAGTGTATCTAGAGTCTCGAAGGAGCTGAAGACGAGCGAGTGGGTCCACTTTGCCTGCCACGGAATCCCAAACAGGAAGCAACCCTTTGACTCCGCATTCAGTCTCTACGATGGCCGGTTTACTGTGAAACGAATCATGACATGCACGTTAGAGAACCCAGAGTTTGCCTACCTGTCTGCTTGTCATACGACGGTCGGAGACGAAGAGAGTCCAGACGAGGTAATCCACCTTGCGTCGGCGATGCAGTTTGCAGGGTTCCGGTCAGTGATTGGGACGATGTGGGCGGTGGACGACGCAGATACGAACAAGATCACGACCAAGTTTTACGAGAATATGTTGGATGGATGTGGTCGGCTGGATCACACTCGAGTGGCGTTTGCGCTGCACAGGACGATGAATTCGTTGGTTGGTATTGTTCCGCTTGATCAACGGATTCTGTATGTCCATATCGGTGCCTAATCCATTCAGTTTGTATCGTTGTATGGTTGCCTCGTGTGTATGGGATGTGTCTTTGCATACATTTCCTATTTGCGATCAGTATCGAACGTGTGGACGTCCGATGATGTGGACGAATGATTTTTGAATAACTTGAATGTGACGACCATGGGCTTCGCGAGCAGCGTCCAGAGAGGGGAGGCGGGATGGGACCGGTTTCGAACCCACGAGGGTGGACTAAGTTTAGGGTAACGACTGCGGCAGGATATGGACAGCACTCTCACAAGAGAAGGCGTTTCGACTAGAAATGCAAACGCTTTGTACGATAAGAGATTAGATTATGTGACGAGATATATTCATTTGTCAGATTTCGGATGCTGAACACGATCCTCCTTCAGTATTTAGGACATCCCGGCGGGTGTAGGCATGGCGCATCACTACATTGATTGGAGTAACATCCCTCCAACAATGCCGTGCTGCCCGAGTTCGTGCGGTAGCAGCCTACGCGCCGCTGGCTCGACAAAAACTTGAGGGGGCAAGCAAGCACAACGATGCAACATAAACCAATTAATGGTAACATGCGCGACCCACTTGGTGATTCGCCGTCGTGAGCTTCGTAACCAGCAACGCGAGCATGACGCGGACCGCAAGTAGCTTCAGCGCCGGTATAAACAACTAATGATACCGCTAGATCGCAGAAGGCTGCAATGTATTTTAATCTACGAGTGCGTGAGCCAAAGCAGAACCGCGATGATTCAACGAGTAAAAAAACGAACTGAGAGCGAGTTAGAACGACTGATATCCTTCTGGTCTTGTATGTAAGAACTGAAATTTGGGGGCAAATCGGCGTCTCCGAGTCCGCACCCGTTCGCGTCTGCGTCATGCGCGCGAACAAGGTGATCTTCAAGTGCCTCGTACACATACAACGAATTCAAGCCATCTGCAATTGAAGTCCGTCAATCTGCACACCGTGACACGACCTGCACGCACCCGGATCAGGTAGCGACATATCGTGTTACTTCAAGTAAATCTCCGCCTTATTCAATCGGTTCACAAAATTCGTCAAGACGCGACATCGCATCAACGACGCCAACAACACGCGCGACTCTGCGCACGGAAAAGATGCGACAGTGAATGGAGCAGCATACGTACCTGATTTCAACGCAGCCGACCCTTCCCCCACGATCGTCACGCCTCGTGGCTCTCACGCAGCTGTGGACGATCAACAATCCGACTCCTTCGCAACTGTAACGTGAAGGCGTTTCAGACAGTACACTTTTCAGAGTTGCTGATTGAGGATGATCAGATTGAAGAGACAAAAAGAAACAATTGATTGGGACGCGGCAGTCCATTCTTTTGAAAATAATGTTTTATGTGTATTTGTTGTCAAAAGGCGATGAAAGATCCCTTGCCAAACTTGTGCCAAACAACGTAATCTCCGATCTTTTTCCTCTGCTGACTCAGCCTCCCTGACAATCACCTCTTCCGATAACACCATCAGGCATCACCGCCCATGGCAACTCGGACAGCCCGCAAAAGTCACGAGCTATAAGTATGGTGGTCATTCGTTGGTAGTGCTTACCACCCTGATTTCCGTTTTGCAGTTCGCAGAGTCAGTGGCGTTTGCCGTTCAAGCATGCTGCGAGCTGAATCAGTTGATACAGCCCGTTGCAGAACGTTGGAGTGCCTCCAAAATTAGAGACGTTCGGAGTTTTGATCTGGGAAGCTCTCGGCACAATCTCGGCATGTGGTTTGTCGCGTCAGTCGCAGCCAAGGACGAGGCTGGTGACGTGGATTCTCCAAGGTTCTTGTCCGGCATAACGGTATGCTGCTAGAATGATGAATATACTGGGCAGAAAGCGAGCAACGATAGCCAGGGGACCGATGCAGATTGGGATATTTCAGTCGGAGACGTGTACATCGAAATTTTTCGGACCGCTCCAACGTTCTGCAACGGGCTGCAAATGAACGAAAGCCCTTGATCCCATGACTGAGTCTAGGACCTCCTTCCTGTACTGCAAGTACTGCAGCGCTTGCCCCCTATTTTTTATTTTGGGATCTTTGCTCGCGAGAAAAAAGATCTTCACATTTACATTTACATGTTACAGTAGCCGCAGGCCAACGGAAGCGCGGCCGCATCGTGAAACCAGCATCGTCAGTTGGAGCGCCTCCGCCATATCATAGATGGCCTTTTTTCATGCGTTGGACTGAAAAATCTGCGAAATTATGAATTGGTTTACAGTTCAAATGTCGGCCCCATGGAGGCAAACTGTTGGTAACATAGCAAAAATATCCCCTCGAGGCGTTTTCGGTGCCGCGTGCGCAAGCTCCGAGATACGTAAATTCGAAGACAAAACAAACTACAATCGACTCCCTCATAAGCCATATGTTTTTGGATTCCCGAACTGCTTTTTGACACCCTATGGTCTCTCCAATAACTCACACTCTCTTATACTGTAACCCATACCTTTTGAGCTGTCCCGACAGGTATGAGTTGACTGTAGTTCCTGCCAAGTGGATTCAGGGTTACGGCGGACGGGTAATTTCGTGATTCTCGAACATTAATCTCTTTACTTATACATAGCTGCTTCTTGTTCTACTTTTTTTTAGCAAGTTCGGTAGCACTGGCAGTAGGCTCTGGTAATGGTTCCAATGAGGCTCGATCAGACAAGAAACAACCATCGAGCTGAAGAAAACACTGACAACATAGACTGGTTGCAATGGTAGTTGACGAAGTGAAAGACGTAACAACGGCTCTCTGTGGACTTTTTGCAGGCACATAGCCTGATGGATGAGAGAGTCCTGCAGTGTTGCCGATGCTATATACTTCATGCAAGCGCCGCTGGCAGATCGGCCCTGGTGCCCGCCAGTGACCACGGCGGACAAACGGGTTGTGTGGAGCAGATAGCTGCCCATAATTCACCAGAGTGTCGAAAGTAGGAGGTTGGTGCGACAACGGAGTACTTAATGAGTTCGATGCGATTATCGTGGACGATCCGTTCGGTAGCCGGAGCAGACTCGGATCCGTAAATATTGAACGATCCTTGGGGTCCGTGAAGGACAGGAAGCATCTAGCACTAGAACTTGTCAATACTTTCCAAGCGGACAGAGGAACATATACCAGGGCATAAATGTTGTTCAGAAAGATTTGTCTGCTGGTCAAATGAAAAGTTATCAGACCAGGTGCTGCAACGGCGACCCTTGTAAAAGCCAATATTTCGTTGAATCATAAGTATGTTAAACAGCCACTTAGCATTGTTTACATGTGTGGAATTGCGCTCAGAATCGCCGACATCGTACCTTTTATTATTGTTCAAACGTTCACTTTGAGCGGGACCATGCATGATGGCATGGACGTGATCAACAACCCTATTGCGTAATCTGTTCCCAGCTTGCCATAGACATAAGCAGGCTTGTAGTTAAGATCAACGGCAGAACCTAGAATTAGAAGGCAAGGCTAAAATTGCATGGATAGTGAAAGAATGAGGGAAAAACGTTTGACTTGGCTCGAAATTCCGTTTACCATCAGTGCCGCATGCTTAATCCCCTTACTTAATCGGGCGCAAGCGTAATGCTTTGCGTGTACATATGGCATAAAGTTCTCATGGAAAACGCACGAATCAAAGAAGAACCTATAAATTCGCATGATCGCCGCCAGAGATATTTAGCAATGGTTTGAGATTGCATGGTAGATGGGCCAAGGACGGGTGGATCAGTTGAGGTGGCGTCGCAGTGGAGAATTCATATCCAGCTCAGCGCGCAGCGCTCGACCCCTAGGCTCTAGCTCATGAATGCAGCTGCTAAGAAACACAAAATGCCTCCACTGGCGTGCATCTTATATTCGGGAGGTGGAAAAATAGACTGATTCAAGTGAACCTCATGAGTTGCGTTTGCTTTCGAGGACGAGTTGCCCGATCAAACCTGAGCCACAACGTACAACGTCACAAATACGATATCAATGAGAGCGCGAATGACATTACTTCCGGTGGCATGTCGGGGAGACCACAGAGGGTACAGAGAAAGCCTAAGAGAAAAAGGATGCATAGATCATGCCAAGAGCCGTAGTCTAGAGCGTTCCTCTGGGTGCTCTATGCGACCGTGAAGACCAAAGTTTGATATAACCTGGAATGTGTGAGAGTCAGTCTATCGCTCGCTGGTAGCTGTATAGGAAAGGGAATCTATCCATCATGTCCAGGGGATCGCAGAACATGGTCTCGCAAGGTGCATCTCCTAGAGAAGGTCTCGCCACAGTCACGACCCGGGCATGCCCATCTCACGGGAATATGCTGTTCTTCGACATGTCTTTCCAGGCTTGACTTCTTCATGGCTGCCTTGTGGCATCTTTCCCAACGGCATGGATATGATTCCCAGTCCGATTCAATAGAATGTGTAGTGTGAAGATGGGTCTTGAGGTCTTTGCCCTTCAGTGTTTGGTTGCACTTCTCGTGCTCTATCCACTGACAAATGACCGGGCATTCGTCAATAAGAATCTGGTTAAAGTCGAGAATGGCCTTGAAAGTTGTCAAGCCGAGCCAGACTTAGAAAAGGGAAAGAAAACACACTTCGAAGTTCCAGCTTTGATTGTATAGGTCGTTGGTGGATATCCCAAAATGTACCCGCTGAAGCTGGTCCCCGTGAACGACATTTTCATTGTGTTCTGTCAGGCGCTTAGAGGCACGGTGGGTTGAATCGAGCCGATACCAAGAGAAAAGAAAAGGAAAAGTTCCCATACCTCATTAGACCAATCTTGATCACGGACATCCGGATTGTTCATGGTGAATGGTACGAGCTGATTTCTCTTCGAACTGAACGAGGTGTGCTGGGAACATGTCGAACTCGATCGAATGTTTTATAAGGCGAATACGTGCGTGGCCTATACAAGCTTACATGTTCGAGGAATAACACTGCCAATAGGAAAGGGGTGACGCTCGGGGAACCAGGTTCACATTGATTTGTTGGAGTCGTGGCAGCAGTACGAATGTCGTAGTAGGTCGGAGTGCTCAGATTGCACATCCGCAGCTGAGCTTCTGCGTTTTCTTGAACAAGGAACAAGGAATTAATTGACTGAAAAATGGAGGATGATGTCAGCGAAAGTGGGGCGGGTGGCTATTGCCAAATTAATGCTCTCTTGCTGGTACTTCGGCAAACCTTGTCTCTTGCGAGCACCACCATCGTCGCAACCTTTGCGACGTCCGAAACCACCGGCCGAGCTACTCTGCAGACTTTCAAATCGGTTCATTGGATGGGCATGGCAATGCAAACCACCCAACAAAGGCCACCCAAGTCGAGGGCTCATGGCAATGTTGAACGCTAAATTCATCTAATTCAAAAGATTAGATGAACGTTTACACCGGGCTCTACTTGTCAGGAGCTCAGATGTGCTTCCATTCCATATATCCCATCCACATGTTGCTCTGTTTTGACCAAAATTCCAGACGACTCACACCTGGGGAATGCGAATTTCAGGGTCAAAACCGAGTGGTGATCTAGATTGGACAATGTTTTCATCAATAGGTTGGTCCCAGACATGTAAACCGGACTCGCTCTACCTAATAGACATATTACAGATCCCAGTGTGGACACATTGGCGTTACGACGCCATCGTCTAGCCGAGTGCGTGCTAAAATCAATAGGAAGAGCTGAGTTGGCCGCAGGCTACTTGGGTGGCTACTTGGGTGCGAGTTATCTCAGTTACCGCATATTCGAGTATTGACTTCTGTCACCAGGTGCTATATGGTTCCTTATAGTGCATCGTAAGTTATCGTCTACGGTAGTTGATGTGCGAGGGAAGTTGGGTAGGACCTTTCTTATCAAAGACCCTAGGCGTGGCAGACTGCCTGACTCTGTAAGAGGGATCAGTGACTAGTGAATCTAGCTTAAATCGGTAAAAGCAACAAGAATGCACTCACGACGTTTCCATCGATGCAATTGAACCGTTCCCATTCGAATCGATGGACATTTTTCTGAACGCGCACCTCATCTTGACCGCGAAGAACGGTTAGGAACTTGAACGGTTGGTGATCCTTTTATTTTGTGTAACATGTCCCGAACCGTTTATCGAGGTTAGCGAGCGTGTCGACATGACCGCCGTAAGATTTGTTGGTCATGGGCCAACGATGGGCCAACGTCTCTGAAGGAGATGCCACCGAATTCTGGTGGTGTTTCATGAGACCAGGGAAGACTTTCAAGTTTCTGGTCGGAAATTCGGATTTTAGCGCCTAGCCCAGACCGAGTCTGTGGACCTGAACTCCACTTTCAAACTCCTCGTTCTCGATTCTTTTTTTCCTGGAACGGTCGGTCGATGGCCTTAAAGTATTTTTTTTATTCACTACCCCATTCCCTTGAACTTCAAAATGGTTCCAAGGGTGCACCAAGTTGAAGATGCCCTCAACGTTGTCGCCTGCTTTCAGGCCATTCACCTCATCCGAACCGCTCATTCATCAAAGGAGACCAGCACCATTGGACACGTGGGGATGATCCCGAGGGGTCAGTGCGCTGAGGGGTCATCGACGAACTGATCATTGTGTCCGTGAGTACTTACCGGTATCCAACAGTTGTGCCGTTCTTCCTGCTTACCACCGCGTTTTCGTATTCATGCGGGAATGAACCTTTTTTTTTTTCGTGACAATCAAATGTAGTGGGTGTTCTGACAACTGCTACGCTTTGCCAAGTCTGTCCGCTCGCAACATGTCATGTTGTACTGTTCTCGAAGACTCCATTGTCTCTTCCGGACAACCATGCATGCCTTAGTCAGTCGTAAGGTTAGTGTTTAGCCAGCGTCATGCCTTGAGAGCACAACTGACAGTGGACCAGGTACCGAGGATCGGTGGCGCGCCTGTTTGGGCAGAACGCTACCACCTACGATAGGCATACTCGGTCGGTGGCCAATGAACGCCGTGGTCTTCACCAACGATGTCGTTGGCTGGCCATTTGTGTCCACTT
>JBBPOJ010001064.1:0-16861 GCA_038091395.1 Leccinum rimulosum | reverse complement strand
ATGGCTGGTAGTCGATCCGCTATGGAGGCGCTCGGAGCAATGGCATGGTATCTGCGCCAACTCAATATCGACAAAGATTTGTTGACTATGAAGAATTTCAACATCTACGACCCTATGAAAAGGGGACGCAACCTGATCTTGGATGGCCAAACGCTCAACCACGTTGAGGTAAAGATATGGGTTGGTTTTCACTTGACAGCATCTCACGGGACGTCCAGGTATTACAGAATAACGAAGGTACGGATGAGGGGTCTCTGCATAAACTATTGAATAGGTGCATCACTCCATTCGGTGTGTCCATCACTGCTTTCAATTTTCTTGCGCTTCGGTGTAACATCCGTCCAATAGGGAAGAGACTCTTTAGAATATGGCTTTGTGTTCCATTGCGTGATGTGAAGGACATCAATGATCGGTGATTACGCCGTTTCGTTAGGTTTCGCCATCCTTAACGTCCGTCTTTTGGCAGACTGGACGCTGTTCAGGAACTGATTAACCATGAGACATTCGAGGAGGAGTTTACTAAACTGGTGAAAGGCCTGCCCGATCTTGAACGCATTGTCTCCCGCATACACGCGAAAAACTGTAAAGTGAAGGACTTCGTCAAGGTGCTCTCTGTACGCGATCCCCTTCGTTCTTCAATTTTACTATGTTGACATGAAGTACGTCCCAGGCATTTAAGAGGCTCAACGAAGGTCTTGCAAGCCTAGCAGATGACTCCGAATCTTTCGCGTCCAAAACAATACTAGGTCTTTTGAGATCCGCACCGGATCTTACACCTCACTTGAAGAATATAACGTCACGGTTCACCGTCGGCAAAGGTAGAGAATATGACTTCTGAGATATCGAATTCTGATGTGTTCCAGAAACGGACGAGTTACTTCCTGTGGACGGAAAGGACGACGTTTATGATGGTGTGATGGCAGAAATCACGAACCTAGAGAAGGAACTTGATGGGCAGTTGAAGAAGTTTGAGAAGAGACTCGGGTAAGCCCAAGATGTCGTGGCGGATCGATCCTCCTGACAATTTTTTAAAAATTTCAAGATGTTCTCTGTCTTGGTGGCACAGTGGAACGGGAAACAAGGTGCGTTTAGATTGTTGTATTCCTTGGAAATTACCAATTCTGTGCCATAGGAAATCTATCTGGTTCAAACGAAAGCCAACGAGAAAAATATTCCCGATGACTGGGTAAAGAGTGGTGCTACTAAGGTGGGTCCGCTTTGTGTCTATGCTGACAACACTCGCCTACAAACTTTCCAGGCTGCGAAACGCTGGGTCGTGCCCTCATTGCAAGCAACTATCCGTGCATTGAAGGAAGCGCGTGAGAACCGCACCACTTCCATCAAAGAGTTCAAAGGGCGACTCTTTGAGGAATTTGATACTGATCGTGGAGTGTGGCTTCGAGCCGTCCGTGTTCTTGCTGAGCTTGATTGCTTGTTCTCCCTAGCCAGGGCATCCATTGCAATCGGCGAGCCTTCTTGCAGGCCCGAGTTCGTGGAAGGGGATGCAGCATTCATTGAGTTCAAAGACCTGAGGCACCCGACTCTTGCAGAACTAAAAGCAAGTTTTATCCCCAACGATATCAAACTCGGTGGAGATGTGGGAAGGATTGCCTTACTGACTGGTATGTTGAGATTTATTGACTATAGTCACTTGTTGCTTAGAGATCTTTCGCAGGGCCGAACATGGGGTATGTCACTGCTTGTCCACCTTTTCCATTTCGTTGGACTGACTATTTGCTCCTACAGCGGTAAATCTACGGTAAGTCTGCAAGAATGCCAACGAATCAACGACTCATTTTTTGTAGGCCATGAGAATGACAGCAACTGGTGTTGTAAGGAACCTTTCTACGTGGTAAATGAGAAACTCATCATCTGCAAAGATTATGGCACAGCTAGGAATGCGTGTCCCAGCTCAATCAGCTCGGTACGTCGCAGAGCCATCCCTGTTCCAGGACCGTCTTAGGAGAGCTACCAGGCTTTGTCCCGTTGATTCAATCTTGACCCGCATGGGCGCTTACGATAACATGTTCTCGAACGCGAGTACATTCAAAGTCGAATTGGACGAATGGTAAGATTCACGTGACCCTGGCGGTGAATTATCGACTAATACACACATAGCTGCAAGATTCTGCGTGACGCGACTCCGCGGTCACTGGTCATTCTGGATGGTAGGATGAAAGATTTTCAATGCATTCCGCTGACCACTTTTTATAGAACTGGGCAGAGGAACGTCAACTTATGTAAGTGTACTCAGTAGTTCAGGATGCATTCAACGCTCACCGCATGTAGGATGGCATGGCAATTGCTGGTGTAAGTGAACTCTGGTTTGAAGCTTCGTTTGCCCATGAATTGCATTCGATAGGCTGTTCTGCACGAACTTGCTACACACACGTTGCCTCTGGCATTCTTTGCCACCCACTATGGTTCGCTCACGGATGACTTTGCATATCATCCGAACATCAGAAATATGTACATGTCAACAAGTCTCGACGATGAGCAACAGAAGGTAGTTTTCAACATCTCCCTATATCCTCTGCTAATTCTGATTATCCACGCATAGCTCATCTTTCTCTACAAACTGGTTGACGGGGTCGCTTCCTCTTCCTTTGGCACTCACGTCGCCAGTTTGGCCGGGGTTCCTTCTGAAGTTGTTTCTCGAGCGGAGGTCATTTCGGAGGATTTCGCAAAACAGTTCAAAGCTCGGATTGATGGCAAGAAAAAACAACTTGGATCGAGACTTCCTCTTGTTGCCCAGGCTGATTTCAAATGCTTATTTGCGCTCGCGAACGGGAACGCAGAGCTTCCAGATGAGCCATACAAGAAACGGGAGTTGCTGAAGGTGTTGAAGAAGAGTGTGAGGGCCTGCTTGTTGTGAATGCTTAATTTCTTTTTCCCGGTTGTCTGCTGTATCTTTTCATACCGAACTGCCCTCATCGCTTTGCGCTGACAATTACTGTACTCTATATACCTCCTGCACCCGCAGAGACATTGTGTCTGTAGATAGTGCTTTTGGAAGACATACACCGTACTACGAGCGTGATCGTGAGCTGCCTATTAATAAATTAGACATGACGCGCTTCCCACATCACCGGCTGGTTCATTTGCGACGAGATCGAGTTGAGAATCCGTTCTCGAACAGCGCCCACGGTGACGCGATGTTCGCAGGATCTGTCCAGCCAGACATCGTTTCGCTATTCTCCTCCACTGGCAGCGATCCCCTGGGCCTGTTCTCGCTGCATGTTGACGGCAGCCTGCCCTCTGATTCTTTCTTTCATCTTCTAAATGACTCTACTTCGCTTCCCGCACCACCTCCACCGGCCGTTCTGATATCAACGCCGTCCGTCTACCGTGACGAGCACTCGGATACCAGCCAAGGACACCAACTAAGCCAAACCGTGCTCCACATCCAATCTCCGACCCTGCGCAAGACTTTCATTCAGTGCCCCCCTTCGGCTCCGTCGTCCTCTGGAAGCGGTGGGCTCGGACTAAAACATACTTGGCTGCACATCCAAGTCCGTAACTTGGCAAGAGATTGGTCGTTCGAGGTCGGCATAGTCGATAAGATGGGTAGACAGGGAATCGTTCGATGTTCCACATTTCAGGTGCACTTTTCATCACTCCCGTTTCCCCGGTCGCACTCGTCTTTGCCTTGCGATCGCTCATGTAAAATGATATAATCAGAAATCGCCGAAGCTCGTTCGTAATCACAACGCGTCCCCGCTGCTTCACCTCCCCCTCGTATTTCCGCCGCCTTCATCGAACCCTCTAACCGCATGGTCGACCATCGCGCTTAATCTTCCGCAATTCGTCTCCCAGTTTGCTTCCCTCGCTCGTGTCCAATCGCCAAGCGGATTAATGGACGCCCATTACCCTGCGGAGAGAGTAGGGACGTTCAATCAGGTCCCCTTGCCTTCTGGGACGTATTCCCATCTCGCTTCCATAAGGATCTATGCGACCTGTCGTTTACGAAGGATCTGGTTGAGCGAATCCGCTCCTATCACGAGAACCCCTTGGGAATTCGAGCTCTACGGAGATTAACTGTTGCTTTCGACTTGCCTTTGCTTGTTGACGAGATGTTAGATGCCCGCTTTCGCGGCGGAAGCCGTACTCGAAGGGATTGTTTGCAAAGAATAATCGGAAATTGCCAGAGCTTCCCGTACTTTCGTTCTTCTCTTTGGGGAGGAGCTACGAGCGCCGATCTAACTTTAGTGGGCTGTAGCGGACTATAGACGATTCCGTGATTTGATGGTCAAGGGGTCCATATCCACTGAATCAAGCTTCCTCTGGGAACCGAGTGCTGAAGGCGGTGAATATTTTGATTGATAGGAACGTGTATGAGGTACGCCACATTCTCCATTGTTGACGGCGGCGCCATCTTGACGACGATGAACAATGTACGATACAATGCGATTTTTTTTCTTTTTCTTTTTCCTTCGTTGCCGCTCGATCGATCGCACGGAGCGCCACCATTGCGCATATTCATCACGTCCGACACCGTAGCGTGCTCGCACTGGAATGCTGCATTCTCGTAAGTTGCGGCCGACTGTCTCCGATGTGTTTTGTTACCGGCCCGTCCTTTACTGCGGAATTCTTTGTTCCTCCGCTATCCGGGTCACCAGGAATAATGACACACTGTCGACGGAGCTAAGAAGCTTTGTTGGCCCCTTGGTGACTTCTGGCGTTCTGAACGCCATCCTTCGGGCAATCTCAGATAAGCGCAGAAACGTGGGTCTGCTAGGGGTCGCGGTCGTCGCGGCCCTAAACCACTCACGGAATACGTTATCCTCAGGTTCAACACGGACTCATCCAGAGCAAACATGCAAGGGGGGTCCGCTCGCAGAGAATACCGTTGACGAAAACATAGGATCTTCGGCCAACGGAAGCTCGTAAACACCCTCGCAGAACATTTTTTGAAAAAGAATTGGCATCCTTATTTCCGGAAATGTAAGAACAGACGCGAGCATCCACCGTGCTGACACACCTGAATATCTCAAAGTAGCCTTTGCGACACAATAAGGGAGGATGCTCGGACCACGTTCCCTTCTCCTACCCAACGGAACGGAACGGTCCCGTTTGCCAACGAGGTTCAACGTTCTTTCGGGACACAGCGTAGCCAGTTCAGCCTGACACAGGAACGCCTCGGTGTACCGGGTTTCGAGCTCTACGGAGATGAAGTCCCAAGTTTATACCTCTCCACATCGCACGATCGCACCAACGCACAGCTCACATCGTCCTGTACCACCACAACGGAGAGCGCCTTTGAATCCTCTTGATCGATGCAGCCTCCCCGATGGACGGGTCATTTCCGCGGGTGGGTTTGTGAGCTGCGACAAGGCGGCTCCCGTGCTTCCTTCGGCCGACGGATCTGGTGCCATCAACTCTTTGCGATGCAGACTTGGTGCGTGGATGCCACGGAGGGCTCATGTGGCCGAGCATACGTGAAGAAGGTTGCATAGCGCTCGTCAAGATGATGTCGCACAGTCTAGCTGCGCGGCAGCTGAGGAACAGCCCGGGGCCTTGTCTCTGTCATCCAGATTGAATGAGCTGTCACGTCAAAGTTGTGGGCTGTCGTCCCAGACGTACGTAGTTCCCAAATATCATAATGGATCAGCGACAAGAACGATGAGGACGTTTGCATTCCAGGGACAGCAGCCATAGCTAACTCTGCCGGGATGACCGCCGCCACTGGTCGGACGAACACGTCATGTACGTTGAGGTTCAGGTCCAAGATGACACATTTCAATATTCGGGCATAGAATGAAATCACGGAGCTGCTGTCCGTGGCACGAACTGCAAATGATGAGGCGTCTGTCGCCCACACGCTTGATCGGAAGATAAACGAACTATCAGAGGTGGGAGTGGCCCAAGTGAACCATCACGGGCATCAAATCCTGGGAGAGATGAGATCCTTTCCACATGCCACAGTTCAAGCGCTGATCATGAAAACGAAACTGACCGATTCTCATGGGAACCTTTGTTTGTTCGGTTCAAGGCCTCAGACCAGTCGACGCCGTCATCAGAAGCGATGGCTCGCACGTTCCGAATCAGCGATGTCCTTGTTTTCCGGAACACCGTTGTAATCACAACGTTAAGCATTACCATAGCTTCGATCGATTGAAGAGAGTGTGAGAGCACGCGGACATTGATCCTCAATTCCGAACTTGAATGGGGGCGGAGCAGTATTTCCAATAGTTGGAGCTCTCGTACCGTACGGTCGGGAAATAAGATGCCGTAGCAGCGTAGGCAAAGAGATCAGCGCAAGTCCATTTATATGGCTTTCAGGCTTCAGTCGGCCGTCACAATATTGGAGAGAGTCATTTATCGGAGATTGAACGTCCCCACTCACCGGAAACTGCCGGAACACTGACCTAACAATAAGATGCCGTATGAATTTCGAATTCCAGGATTATAATCTGTTCTTGTTAGGTCAAGGCTCGGTGACTTACGGATCTGCGCTTTTTCCAATTGAATTGGCCACCGTGCGCCGTGCGGCCATCGCCTTGCCAAGGTTGGGCCGAGAAAGGGATAGTATATAGTTGAGTCCGTACGTGGGCCAATCAGAGTTCGCAACCGGCCAAGAGTTTCTTTTAACGTGCTCTGCAGATCCTTGAGAATTTACTCAAATCTTATGGTAAACCCTAACCTCGCCCCATATAGCAACATCACTTTTACGACATGAGAATGAGAGGATGTTTAGATGTATCCTTCAGGTAAGTAAAATCCATATTATTTCTTTTCTTCGGAACTGGAAAGATGATACAATTATACAAACGAAAAACAATATCACACAAGAAGTTAGAGCAGGGTGTGGTTCAAGGTCACGGAGAACTTCCCACTCAGAGTCTCGTCCTGTTTGTTATGCTAGTTGCCGTAACTTGCGCGGAGTGAGAGAGGCAGGCTGAGTTCGCGGAGATTCAAACAAGGTTCTACCGTATTTGCCATTTGGACCGTCGAAGATTTCCGATGCCCGGGTCGAAATCCTGGGCAGTGAGAGGGTAGAGGACCCAGCGCACGTCCAGTACGGCCAATTGAGACTTGCAGTGGCTTTCAAGGTGAATTACTATCAATATAAGATCAGTATGTATGCTTCACTTCAGGGACAGCATTTCCGATCTATCGGCTTTTCTTAGCGTTCTCGATCAGGAGGGAAATTTTCGTATATGTGAAGTACTCCAAGTAGACCACCCCACTCTCAAAGGCGAACACGTTTATGGAGGATCATCTCTTTTGGCCTGTACTCGTGCTCGCTGAGCTGATCGAATCGAGGGTCCTACCGGTTGCAGGTCGTCGCAGTAAGCCGTCTAGACAAACTTGAATTTTATTTTACGGTTCACTAAAGTGATTCTTTTTTGCTGACCGTAACTTTAGTTGTGGAGCTTGGCGCAGGGTGCGCACTGCCCTCGCTCCTAGCGGCCAGCATGATCCAACCCCCATCCTCGATCGTCGCAACCGATTATTTAGACGATGGCATTCTGGGCAATCTCAACGCAAACATACAAAGGAACATATTCACATTGGATTACCGACCACCTTTCCGGGTACATTGTATGGGGAACGAATGGGGAACGGACACTACCCCCTTTTGTAAGTCTGATTCCACCGATTCATTGCACTCCGTTCATTTATAGCAGCTTACTTGAATTTTATTCTTTATACCTAGGGACTTTCGCAGTGCATCGTTGTCAGGATACGACGTTACCATCATGTCGGATTTGTTGCACTTCCAGTCGTCCCACGACTTGCATGTGTTCGCTCTAACTTCGCTTCTCGCAGAGTCGACTGAGGCGTGTGTGCACGTTGCTTCAGGAAATTACACCGCGCCGCACGGGTGCGATAGGTTTCTAAAGCTGGGTGCTCATGCTGGCCTTGATAGCATATAAACATCTTTGGTCGATCCCACGCCTTTATGTTTTTCGAGCGCTAGATGGAAGTAGAAGTGTATCTTTTCGAGTATCATTGCGGTCCGACAGGTCGATTTCATCAATTAAGCTCAAGGTTCGCCTCGAGCAGGCTACTAGCAGGCTGCAATACTAATCACAAGACGGTACGCTCGTAAATCACAGTTCTAGCAGACATAGTGTTGAACACGCTGTTTAGGTGCGGACGGAGTTTGGGAGACCCAGGACGAGTTCCCTCCTTCTCGGTTCATCATTTCCAGGGGGTATACAAACTTAGTTGACCAATAATCCCCGCACATGGGTCGGATTTCGTTATAACGGGGGGGAGATCGCGCCAGTAAGTAAGGGTCCCTGCTTGATTACCGTCGGACCGATAAGTTCAGAGACAACGGAGCAAACCTTGTGAGTCACAGTAAATTCATTTGTGATAAGGCACATGAACTTCTGGTGCAATGTCGTGCATCGTGGATACGCTGTGGTCTTTGTTACGGCAGACGCCGATTTGGAGTAGGGGACGTTATAGCGGCATGGACCCTCGTTGTGAGTCATCGTCTGGGCACCGAAGAGAGTGAGAGAATACAAATATTATGGCTTACGTTACGTTTTACGAGTGTGGCGCAGGCTGCGCCGTGCAGCGTGTCCCCACGGGAAGTTGGAGCTTGTAGTTTTTGTCCCTAAAGTGCACAAAAAAGCCCTACCTGCGTCATAGCATACGATGGGATGGACTTAGTAGAGCTGCTCGCAGGATTTTCTACCGGAACTTAATCTTCTCTTGTGGAGGATCGTTGGCGACGGGACAGAACTGGGACCGAAATTTCAAATTATACTGGGACTCCAGATATTCCCACGTGACTCTGACGTGACTCTGACGGCGTCGCTTACAGTAGTGGTGATTAACTTTTTGATATGGGGTCGACTTGAACCATTCAATGACACAAGAATGTACACAAGTTCATATTAAATGAACTTCCCATGGGTGGGTCGACTGTGCATTCACGTCCGGTCCAATCGCACAGGCTCGGATTATCCCCGCACCTCTTTACAAGGCAACTCGACTGACTTTTATCGTCGTGATCATGATTGGTATTATTTATTCTCCCGACCGTCGCACCTTCACCTGGCTTGGTAAGGGCGATCGGAAACGAGGTACACCGGACCAACATGTGTAGGGTTGGTTAGTATGTACGTGTTTCTGATTAACTTTGAACCGACATGTTTTGCCTATCTCGTCATCGTCCAAGACCCTGCCAGTGCGGCCGCTGGCTGTCTACGTAAATGCATGTCCGACATCTCACCGCGTCCACATCGCCGGTGTCCGCGAAATTCGAATGGTTGCGTGAGGCCCGCGCGTCGTTTACTTAAGGCAAGGTCAATAACGTTACGAACGTCCATTCAATTCCCCTCTCGTTGTCACATGAACGCTTCCCGGTGACCCTGGAGCGATCTCGCCCTAGCGGCGCGAAGTGCTTGGATAACAATTCTTTCTTTTTCTTGGCCTGTCGTTAGGTGTCGCGGTCGCGATAGATAGCACCGTGTACTAGTGCGAAGTGGCGCTTCGCATCGTGGAAACGCGATATGCGGCGGTGACGGGTGTGCTTTTCTTCCGAGACAATATGATCGTCGCTCGCCTAATGAGCGTGCGTACAGGCGTACTACTCGGTCAATTGATCTGAGATATACCTTTTCTGGTCGTCCGCGGATCAAGACGTACAATGATACATTGTACCCACAAAGTGATGGTGTTGTTGCAACGTATATGGGCAGTGTCGTGAGGCAGTAACCCCCCTGGCAGAATATGAACACAATTCCTGCACATTGGTTCGATACATGTACTCGCGATACCCCACTCGTCGCGACGCCGGATTGATCCCATCGGAGGTTCTCAAGCACGTCTTCCGAGACAGCTTTATTACTCCCGCGGCGTAGTTGGAGTTGACAAAGAATGTTGACTCCGGCTCGTTGTACGATGCGTGAATTCCGGCCACCGATGGACGCTGTCAATCTGAGGAAATTTTTTAGTCATACGGGGCGGGGAGATAAGGTCGTGATCCGTTGAGATTCTGGATTTGTTGACATGGACATCCGGGTTTCCTTAACGGGCCAAGGCGGGGACGAGGGCCATCGACGACACCGACAGAACCAGAGAGGTACGAGGAGATGCCCGCCTGACTGACCAGTCTTATGACGAGACGAATTGAACGTGTATGGCGGGGTGGCGGAAAGGGGGTGGAAAAGGAATGAGATTCGGCGTACCTGTCGTCAACGTCTGGCAAGTTGCGAACGCCCCCACTGACGGGTTTGTGCATTGAGCTTACATTTGGAGTGTGGTAGCTCTCATCGACTGGGAGAACGACTTTGGAGATCTCGAGCAGATCTACGTGCAAGTCCGCGGAAGATTCACACCTAGGACATGGAGCACATGGATATCTTGCGATGTGGACGGAGTCGGAGTACTCGAGATGATCAGCCTGGGCTTGATCTGGTGCGGTGGGATGTGGCGAAAAGTACATAACTCCGCTGTTTTATTGATATTGCGTGATTCAGTGGACGGGTAAACTAACGATGCGTCTCACGAAAGTGATTGAGTGGTCGATGGACTGCGAGGGGTGGAGTCTTCCTTGATGTAGTTGCGAGCACGAGTGGCAGTTGCATGTGGAGACGTGGCAGGACGGGAGAAGATCTGGAAAGTAGGAGTGCGAAAAGCGAATCTGAGCGAGCACATGGCGCAGGCAGCGAGGATGAGCGACGACGTAGGGTGCGGACGGCGAGAGCGGGACAATCGGGCAGAAGGTCTGGCGGCTGAAATCCGCCATTCTGAACGTGGCTAGCGAGGGCTTCGGGGGATCATAATCGATAGGGTGGACCGAAGCTTAGTAATATTGGTACTAGTAGGTATGCCCTGTGCCACACTAGAGACGTCGCGTCGGCGAAGCAGAGGAACTGGTTGTCGGGCAGTATCCGAAGATCTGGGACCGACACATGGCAAGATCTGAGCACGATGCAGTGAATATTCGAGTTTTTAATGTCCGACAAGCCGGTCAGACGGGAGGGAGGAGGGCACGTCTGGCTGCGCGGCAGGATGAAAGCAAATAACGACAGGCAGGGAATCAAGAGAGAAGACTTGCGGTAGACTGGACCGGACCGGCCGCGTGCGGAGGCGTCGTACAGGGGTGCGACGAGGTCAGTGCACCACGCCCAAAGATAGAATAAACCTTAGCAGATGTGAGGGGGGGTCCAGGCGACAAATGGGACAGGCTGGCCGTGCCCCCGATTGAAGTTGGGACGAGAGAGTATCGGAATGGTTTCTATAAAAGGAAAGAGTTCCGGAACGATGGTGAATCCTCTTGAGAAGCGGACCGTAAAAGGGAAAAAGGATGGGTCGACTACGTTCATAGTTTTTATATTTTCTTTTTTGTATTTCTTTTATATTACCCTGGCAGATGCAGATTGGGTTCATCGACATCCTTTCCCTCGTCACTCGCTCTCTCTCTCTCCGAATGGCCCAATCAGATCCTCGTCCCAATCTTTATAACATCCTCCCCGTCCACGCATTCCTCTCCCCAACATCCCTGTCTTCCTCCCATCCTCCCCGATCACCCTCATGTCCTTGGACCATTTCCCCTTGTTTGCCGAACGTCGTTTCCAACCCAGCGAGAGGTCCTCCTACCCGACTCACGATCACCTCATCCCTGCCTCCTCCTCGTGGAACTACCCCTCCAGAGCCTCTCCCGACGCCACCACCGCTTTCTCCCATCCGATCCCCTCCTCTTGGAACACTCCCCAATATTCTTCCTGGTCCACTCCATCCGTATCTTACCCATCCCCGCCGCCTCCCTCTCCTCCGCCGTACGTTGCCCTAAATTCAGGTTACCGTCACTCAGCGTTTACCCTCTTCCATCATACCGATTACCCAGCAGCTTCCTCTCGGCAACTCGTGCCCTCAATCCACCCTTCCATTCCTTCTTCTTTATCGCAGGCGGCATCATGCCCCCGCCAAAATAGCTTGACCTCTATTCATCATAACCCAAAGTATGACTCTCATCCTTGGGGCGATGGGCTCTACACTATCGATGATCCGGAAACCGCATCAAACTCCGAACGGCCTGCCAGCAGTGTGGCCACTTCCCCTTCAGCACGCGCCTCTTCCATCGTCTCTTCTACCAGCATTCCTCCAGTAAAAGTAGAGCCAGAGGACTCCGCCGCCGCCGACTGCTTCGTCATGGAATTCTCTGCTCCTACCCCCGCTGCCCAGGCCAGCAGCTCGCTCGCTCCCCCGACAGAGGTCCCTCTTCGCGCCACTCAAGCCAGCAAGGCGATGCGCAAGATGATGGGGGTCTTTCGTCTCAATCCTTTTTCGATGCACGAAAGTAGTGGCCAGCCCACCGCCACTTGGACCGGCGAGGAAGCTGGTCCACTCGAGGAGGAACCCCAAATGTTTGAGTTCCAGCTCGACTTGCCTGGCTACGAGCGCGCAGCCAGCGACCCCGTCCAACCGCAGCAAACTTCCTCGAACAAGACCGACGGCGATTTCAACGACTCCGGTAGTTGGGCAGAGTGTAATGAGCCGCCCTTGAATTACTCTGCAACCTCCCACGCTGGTTGGCTCGGAAATGACTCCCCGGCCTCTTACACGCTACCCGCCCTACGACCCTACAGCCCGCCGCATCCTTCACTTCACTCTCCTTCGCCGTCTTCTGTCTCCCCTCGCAGAACCCCTTTAGATCATGCTTCCTCAGACGTAAGCTCGCCCTGGAATCTTCGATAATATTTTTCAGTCCCATTGATCACTTTGCACAGTACGCTTCTCCATACACACTACCCGTGCCAAGTAGCTGTGCTACTTCCATCGACAACCTTCCACCCATCTCAACGATGGCCCGTCGATGGTCAAGCACGGCAAATCTGCAGCATCCCTTCATGATTTAGACGCAGCAATTCCCGGGCCCTTGTTACCATAGATAGTTGAAGAATCTCGCCACAAAACCACAATTCACTGTATCATCATACCACCGTTTTCGCTATTTTATTCTATACCTTGCCGCACATTCCGTCCTCCGACGCTCTTCTGTGCCGCTTGTCTTGACGTCTTGTTCCAGACTTCTTCTTGGGTACCCTCTCCATCATGGACGACTACCGATATTGCTTGCTCAACGGGTTGGAACGCATGTAATTATAGAGCCAATCACACCTACATTACATACGCATTATACGTCTTGCATACCGTCCTTTATCAGCTTCCCATCGCCGCCGGACATGACCGCCATCCAGTCAGACGCCATCAAGCTAGATTTCATTTCGTACCGCTTCGGACTTGTCTTTCCAGGGGATGCGAACATGATAAGTACTGATCGGTTCGATAATCCGTAACGTTCCACGTCCCTCGAATCGCCATTCTCCCGGTCAAATAACCTACATCAAGGCGACGACCCGACCCGACTGGATTCGCCCGTGCTCGCCAAGATCAAATTTTCTACGGCGGCGTTATCATTATGGCATAGAACGTGTGTTCTTCCATCTCCACGCGGGCGCGCTCTATCATACTCGTTGCAGGAGACGAGCGCGGTGGAGAGCCATTGTGTCGGACTTCCCTGCCAACCTGGTGGTGTCCGTAACCGACGCCGATCCACGTCTGATACGTTGATGGCCGGTGCAGGGCCGCAGGGTATCCATATTACGGTCGCTTGAGCGGGAAAAGAAAAAAAAAAAAAGAAAAGAAAAAGGTACGCCATCAGTGGAGGGTTCGAGACCCTCGGCGGCGAGGTGTGTCAACGCGAAGGGTTTCTATTCGTTGAAGGCTGTGGACATGGATCCGCGTATTTGTTTGTCCCCCTCTTTTTGAAGCGGCGTGCTGCAATGACGGCGGGCTTGGCGAAGTTGACAGGTTCAGTTATCGCCGTCCATCTGATTTGAACGACGTGAGAGGACGCAAGCGGGGTAGGAGGACGTAGATCATATCAACGCATCGCAAAACCATCCATATCATTGACACATGCCAATATTTCCTACATTTTGTTTCGATCTTTCTTTCAAGAAACCTGGAGGCGCTAGAAAAATTATTCAAGTTACATGCCGACCAAATCCGAAGTTTAAGTTGGTATGTACTCAGAATCGGAGGGAATTTTGCCAGTGACTCACACGCTCGCAGATAACTTGGGTTTTGAAGACTCAAGCGAGGTCGCTTCTCGAATTCTTCTTGATTATCAAAGACGACCACCACTTTCAACTCCCTTGTTGCGATAGCGCCTGCCTGAAAATAGCTCCATATCACCGACGCGGCGAAACTCAAATAACTTGGCAGCATACGCCGCCAGATTCCGTGGCCATCGACTATGTAAGTGAACGTTGTCACCCCCATACGTGATTGGCATGCGCCTGTTTGATGATATCTGTGCATCATGGCAGTGTTGATCTGCCGGAAGATCCGGGAACGTGCCAATGTTTTCATAGGGTCCCGTCGCCGGGGTTCGGCTCTCGACGATGACTCGTCCTGCTAAGCAAACTAAACCCATGGGATGTCGTCATTCACAATTTTCATGCGTTGTGGCACAACAGCTCACGGTACTGTCGACATGGCGTGCAAAGCAGGTTGGACCCAGTCGTGACGTGAAGTAGTGTAAACGATCAGTCAATACAGCGTCTTTGCGTGCCAGAAACAAAAGGAATCACCACGAGCAGTCCTAGTCCGCAATCTCATCCCTAGTACAGAGTGGCACTTTGCACGCGAGTTCCCACCTCGTAGGCGCGCCAACACAGGAATAAATCGACCGGCGTAAAGCGGAGGAACGCAAGGCAAGAAGACATGCGTGTGATCGCCGAGCTGAAAGTCAAAGAAGATCTGTCAGGCCGGGGCCGAGGCAAAGTCCACCGCCGGAGAACGATTTGATGGAGAAGGCGAGGTAGCGGCTGTGAGTGCGTGAGATGGCGGTCGCGGCGAACTCGTCTGGAATCTTGGTGGCGTCTGAGGAATGTTTGAAATACAAAATTTCGGATCGAGTCCTGGCGAATCGGTTGCGACGATATGGGTCTGATCAACCTTGTGGCTCCGAGGCTGTTGTCCCGACGTGCACGGCCGTGTGCGGAGTGGCTGGACCGTTAGCATAATAGCCTTTACCACTACTAGCCTAGGCCAGGTTCAACTTGTTGACTCGATCTGTTACGGACGTGTTACAGCAGTCACTAACCGGTGGATAAAGTAAAATGACGGAATTCAGCGGGTCATGCAGCCCCGGGATTACATAATTCAGTTACTTTTTCCACTGAATCCATATTTTGCACAGATTCAGTGGAAAAAGTCAATGAATTTTTAATGTCATGTTAGCTTACTCAGGCTAGTCTATCAAGCTCACTAACTGAGCTGAGTCAACAAACAACATTTGAACTGAAATTTGGTTTGGTGGGCCATGTTCCAGTCATCTGAAAAAAAAAGAAGTATTACCACATGCTATATAGTACTGGTAGCCCATAGTCTTCCCCCTACTCTATAGCACTACATAGACACTTGAGTTTTCAGTCATTGTTACTGTAGCTGGCTGTAGCAAACTGTAGTAGTAAGTGACCAGATGTGTAGCATGTGCTACCAACCTACTCCAAGTCCATACTATCTTGATTTCTTCCTCATCACCTGCTCAAACTGATTATCCTCCATACTTGATCAACACATGCCAAGAATGAATGAATTAGTAACTTACTGCCATCATAGTCCTTAATTTAAGAAAAAAATATGATTTTTAAAGGAATATATCACCAAAGCCAGATAGATTAGTGACCAGAAGAGGTAATGCTGAGGCAAAGCATACTCAGCTGGTTATGGAGCTGGAAGATGATGAATGGTTGTCATTGAAGGATCTCAAGGACTGTGAAGCACTAGATGTTTGGGAACCTTGTTTCCTTTCAAGTACTTCTTCTAAGGGGGGAGGAGTCGAGGACTTGGAGGAGTGCCATAGGCCCTGCAGCTTAATGTCACTAGCTTTCTCTGAAATGCACTTCCTATACTTATGTTACAGCTGTATTCCATATGCTTCTCACTGCCACTTCAGATACATATATTATGATATTATTTGATATATATAGGCCACTCAGTGCTTGCATATACCTCAACTTTCCCCCTTCTTTCTCATATGTTTTCTTCATAATCTGCCATCCTGTCCAACTTGTGAAGCACAGCTGCCTACACTTTCTTTTGAGTACTGTCAATAGTAGACAGACTGGTAAAAAAAGGGTTGTTGAAGGGGTGGAGCAAGCTCCCATGACAGCATGACTGCTCTGTCCATCTTTGAAGTGTTCCTGAACTTAGATTCCTTGGCATTGCACCAGCATGTAACTAGATCTCAGATAACTAAGATAATAAACCCAGCTGCTTGGCTCACCTTGGCTGGCCTCATACACAATCAAAAAGTACCTCTACTACACCATCGAGTCTGACAACAAATCTACACTTGGTTCACAATGTAGCTCAGATGAGCAAATAACTGGAAGGACCATATTATAGATTCTTCATAATAGCTGGATTATCCTGGATATCAATCTTGGACTTCCTCCTTCAAATCCTGCAGTCAGACACCTCTGAGTTCACAAAACATCAAACCAGGTTCTGTGCAAATCCATCTGGAAAGCTCATTCAATCATGAATTTACAGGCTCCCTTGCAGGCCATTGCAGACTTGGAGTCAGTTTTGCTACTACTTTTTGCAACTACTTCGTGTATTCAATATTATCCACAGATGAAACGAACAAAAGCCCATTGAAGTACAATAAGTAAATAATGAGAAAACAAAAAGGCATATTGGACGCAGAAATATGAAGAAAATGAAGAAGAATAGAGCCAATTGTAATTTGTAACAGTGTATATAAAACACTAGAAATGCTTGTTATCTGGAAAGGTTTCCAATGACATTTTAATAAAAAAAGAACATAGTTTCCATGAGAATTATCTATACACTTGCTTCTAGTGATAGGCCAAATGCT
>JBBPOJ010001063.1:0-16873 GCA_038091395.1 Leccinum rimulosum | reverse complement strand
CGTAGGGACAATAACATAATCGAACTCTAATGGTTTTGAGATTCTCGGAATAATTCATAGCAAAGAAGCATGCATGCAGGATCACAGAACCTGGGCTCTTCTCTTCTGAGCGACGGCGACACTCTCTTTCAACTGTGTGATGACCTCCTCGGGGCTGGGAGCACCGAAGATGGCAGTTCCAGCTACAATGACGTTGCTCCCTGTGGGCTCGCAATCTTAGCTCCCGTATAGTGGATCAAACCATGGACGTACCGGCCTCGGCGCAGACCTCGATCGTTTTAGGGCCAACGCCGCCATCCACTTCGATATCTTTTTCGGGGAATCGAGCACGAAGCTCAGCGACCTTTGGAACACAGCGCTCGAGAAACTTTTGCCCGCCGCGACCTATCACGCGCAGGATTCATCGCCCGCCATGCGACACGGTATGCGACGACGTACCGGGATATACGGTCATGACCAACAGCATGTCAGCTTCAGCGCCGATTTCATCCGTGATGGCGGTGGAGGGCGTGTCCGGCGAAATAGCGACGCCTGCCTTCATCTTGCGGTCGTGAATAGCACGGATGAGCGATAGGGCATCGGCTTTGCGGTGGTTGGGTTCAAAAAGTTAGAAGGTGCGTGTGGGGTGATGAGTGAGCGAGGCGGGGGCGTACAGGTTGCTTCGATGTGGAAACAATACAACGAGCCGCCTGCGTTGGCGATGTCGTCGACCCACTGTATGATATGATGCATCACATCACATGGGCATGAGATTGCGGTGTGTAAATTTACCAATTCGGGCTGTGCGACCATCATGTGGCAGTCCATGAATATTCCGGGGACGCCCTTGGATACACACGAGAGCACGGGTGCTCCTGCGGGTGCGGGTCAGGATGGAGGAGGCTATGTGGCGGGGTGGCTAACCCATGGTGATGTTAGGCACAAAGTGACTGCAGATAGATTAGGAAGTGGGAGGTCGCGCGATGCAAGATTGCGTACCCATCCATGACATCTGTTTGGGGTAGGAGGAACCGTTGTAGTCAAACACATGGCCATCGGTGATTGCTTAGAACGTGATACCCATGTGAAGCCATTCTGCGCCTCCCTTGATCATTCTCTTGCATTCTGCGGTGAGGCAGCCAAAATCGGAGGCGAGCACGGAGGGGGAGATGATGGGACGAGGCATGGTGTGTGAGTGGGACAAAGAAGAGATTCGGCAGCCGGTCAGATTACAACTTGAGCTGGCATGAGTACTAGGGATCTACGACAGTTGCCTATTTCGGACAGCACATCGGACCGCTCATCGATTCACTCGTTTAACCCCTCTGGCACAACTTTTATCGAGGTTGGGCTGTCGGATACCCGTTTACTGCTAGGTCCTCGGCGCATAATGGTATCCGCGACTGTGACGTGTCCGTACTCACAAGGGTTAAGTCCGTCTCTTCGGAAGTGCAGCGAAAAGCACCGTAAAGACTACGTCATTTACCGCACTAATTGCGACTCCCACTTGGTATGCAATAACCCGAATGCGCATACCTGATACTTGTCGTCTACCTGATTCGGGACTGTAGCGACAGCGAGTGTTGACCTTCCATTAGTGTAGTTGCTTTCTACACAAAAAGTGTATGCAACACCAAAGTTAAAACGTGCATATCCTAGCCGAATCTACTCCTCGCTCATGTCCTTGTTGTACTGTGGAGTGTTGAAGAATATCACTACAGGTGAAAGCACGGAAAGCTTACTGTGGAATTGTAAAACAAGGAATTGCTGCCCCACGGGAAAGGCTTGACCCTGCGGTTCAGGTATGGATAAGGTGGAGGCTGAGGAATGGTGCCGTTGTTTTCATCTATCGAGTGTTGCTCATGGGCGGCATGTTCCGTCTCGACGTTGTACACCCATGCAAGTGTGACCAAAGCTGGGAGGGAGTGTAGAGCGGAAAACCGAGAAGTGACGGGACGTACTGGCAGGGACCGCGACGTAGAAGCTGGGGGGGAGATGAGTCCGACGAACGTCGTTAAGGCTTGATCACACATACCTGATTTTCCGCCAGAGTTCAGCGGTGTCTGGGCGAGGATGAGCGTGTGGAATGGCAAGAGAGGTGAGAGTGCATACGTTGGGCGTGCTCGCGAAGAGCGTTGAGCTGCGCATAATAGTTTGAGCTCGGGGACGCGTTCGTCGCAAATGGGCGGGCAAGGCGGGATACGGCGCGGAAGGACATGTCGATGGGTGAACAAAGTGCGGCAGAGCTCGGGACGGGTGTAAAGATTGGACCTCCGATAATCTCCGCTTGAAAGACTTGGTTAGGATGAGCAAAATCAATATCGGTGACGCGTCGCATAAGCTTCGTCATGGTCGTCCGCACACAATCCTCCGCTGCCGGTGTGCTCGCTCTTCTCGCAGAACCAGATCCCGCATTCAAGCAGCATGCACTCGTCGCACTACACCCCCTCGTACCGCAGTTCTGGCCAGAAATATCAGAACATATCGCAGCCATGCACGTCTCCTTCTCATCATTTCGTTTCTCCGTCACCACTTGCTCACAGCTTCGTTTTCTACAGTGAAAGCTTGTACGACTCGGAACAGCTTCCAAAGCCTGCCCGTGATCTCGCCGCCTTGCTCGCCAGCAAGGTCTACTACTACCTCGGCGAATATGACGAGGCCCTTTCCTTTGCACTCGGCGCGGGCAGCGCGTTCGAGGCAGCAGCTCGTGACTACAACTCGGGCGAATACGTAGAAACCGTCATTTGTACGTCGCTGCGATTGCTAACGTTCATGCCAACTGACGTTTCCTTGCCTCCCAGCCAAGGCCATAGACAGATACATTGTCCAACGCTCAGAGGAGGCCCTATCAGGAACCAAGATCGATACTCGGTTACAACTCATCATAGAATCCATATTCCAGCGCTGCATAGACGAGGGGGAATACAGACAGGTGCGTTACCCTCACTCCGAACCCTTACCCGGCTCTTCACTACCCTATTTCCAGGCGATCGGCATAGCCCTCGAGTCTCGCCGCCTCGACATAATTTCTCGGATCTACGACATCACTCGCGATGTGTCGCTCCTGTCTTATGCTATGGAGGCCGTCCTTGATACCGGTTTCCCACTCGTGTACCGCGATCAGATCCTCAACTTTCTGCTGCCGCTCTTCCCCATTCCATCTTCTAGGACAAAATCTTCGCATATCCACTCGCTCGCCCGCCTCCTCGTTACACTCAACAACCCTTCCCTCACCGTACCCTTGCTGACGTCACTAATTCCCAAAGAAAGACTGTTGGCGTATCAGTTTGCATTTGATTTGGCCGAAGGTGGCACAAGAGACTTTTTGGAAGGTGTTCGGAAGCATTTGCCAGAAGGAATCGAGGTTGGTTTCCTTTGCACATATGACTCTGCCTTTTTCGTGACCGATTCGTGGTAAGCAGGAAACAAAGAGCATATTTGACAAGCTCCGTAACATACTCGGCGGACAGGAGTCCGTAAAGATCTATCTCGAGTTCCTCAAGCGAAGTAACAAAGTGGACATGTTAATCTTGAAGCAGACCAAGGTAACCATCCAACCAACGGGTCCTGTCTGGTAGCTTATTTTCTCTAGGACTCACTCGAGCCTCGGTCATCAATATACCATACCGCTCTCACGCTACAGAACGCGTTCATGCATGCCGGAACAACATCGGACGCGTTTCTTCGGGAAAACCTCGAGTGGCTAGGTATGGCTACAAATTGGGCAAAATTCTCGGCCACTGCTGCCCTCGGAGTCATCCACAAGGGGTACTTCCAGGAAGGCATGAATATTCTTGGCCCTTACCTCCCCCAGAACGGCGCTGAGAGTCAGATCCAGGGGGCAGCGTATTCGGAAGGTGGAGCTCTTTATGCGTTAGGCTTGATCAACGCCGGGTGTGGTAACGACCAGACCGTCGAAAACTATCTTCGGGAAACTCTGAAGAACGCACAGGGTGAAACTGTACAGCATGGCGCTGCTTTGGGTCTCGGGATTGCCGGAATGGGCGGACGCAGCTCCAGTTCATACGACGATCTGAAGGAGACGCTTTTCTCGGACTCTGCTGTTGCCGGCGAGGCCGCCGGATATGCCATGGGCCTCGTGATGTTAGGTTCTGCCAATCAAACTTGCGCCGACGAGATGATTACTTATGCCCGGGAAACTCAACACGAGAAAATCATCCGTGGTTTGGCCATGGCCCTTGCCTTTGTCTTCTACGGTCGGCAAGAGGAGGCTAACGAGACTGTTGCGTCGTTGCTGAAAGAAAAGGTAAATGGATTCTCTCTTCCGGTTACATCCTTCCGACACAATCTGGACAGGATCCCATCTTGCGTTACGGCGGTGTGTACACGCTCGCCCTCGCGTACGCCGGAACGTCAAACAATGACGCTGTTCGTCAATTGCTGCACATCGCTGTTTCGGACACGTCAGATGATGTACGGAGAGCTGCAGTCACGTCACTTGCGTTCCTCCTGTTCAAGAACCCTGGTCAAGTCCCCCGGATAGTCCAGCTTCTTAGTGAGAGCTACAATCCTCATGTCCGATGCGGAGCTACTCTCGCGCTTGGTATCGCGTGCGCGGGCACTGGTATGCAGGTGAGTTGGTTTTAGATGGTTTGAAATTTCAACGCTGAGAACCCCGTAGGATGCCGTCGAGATTCTTGAACCAATGACCAAGGACGGGGTGGACTTTGTCCGCCAGGGGGCATTTATTGCTCTTGGCATGATCCTCGTGCAACAATCTGAAGCGTCGTCACCATCCATGTCATCTACGCGCGCACTCTATACCAAGGTTATTTCGGATAAACACGAGGATCCGATGGCGCGCTTTGGTGCCGTCCTTGGTCAAGGGTTTATCGATGCAGGGGGTCGCAACGTGACCATTAGTCTGCAAAGCCGAGCGGGCAGTCGGAATACGAATGCCATCGTCGGCATGGCGCTGTTCTGTCAGTTCTGGTATTGGTACCCTCTCGCGCACTGCGGTTGTCTTGCGTTTGAGCCTACCGCAATCATTGGGCTGAATGAAGACCTGAAGGTTGGTTCATTTTTTTGTAGCAGTTGTAGATGCCAACACGTTTGCAGGTGCCCAAATTTGAGTTCGTCTCGAACGCCCGGCCAAGTCTATTTGCTTATCCAGTGCCTGCAACGCCTCCGAAGAGGGAGACGGTGGCAAAGATGGCCACTGCAGTGCTGTCGACCACAGCCAAGGTGAAGGCGAGAGAAAAGAGAAAAGCGGCTGCCGATTCGGACGCAATGGAGACGGTGAGACAGGTGATCAGTTAGTGATTCAGTATCGTTGACTGTTTTCACAGGACGAGAAGGTGGATTCAAAGAAGGACGGGGATGTCGAAATGAAGACGGAGGAGGCGGTTGCTAGTGGATCGGACGAATCCAAAGCCGTTTCGACAAAGCGCAAGGCGGAGCCCACCTTCGAAAGGGTTGAAAACTTGTCGCGCGTGACGCCGGCGCAGCTGAACTACATCAGCTTCCCTTCGGACGGACGGTATCAACCCGTCCGACCTGTGTCGCTTTATACGGCGGCCGCGAGAGCCAGAGCAACATTTGGCGGGGCGGGCAAAAAAGGGAATGGGCTTTCTGGCCTGACGGCAGAGCGATATGCAGGCGGTGGAGGGATCTTAATACTGGAAGACGAACGGCCAGATGAGGAGGCCGAGCTGATTGACCTTTCTCCTCCGCCTGCCCTTGTAACGATAACCGGAGGTCTGGTTCCCGATGGCATGGGAACGACTGAGCGCTGGCACATTGCATTGGACGAGAATACGGGTGATGCTGAGCCACCCGCGTCGTTTGAGGTGAGTGATCCTGGTTGATGGAGGGCATACACGGACTGACTGAAACACGAACAGTACGAATTCGAGGACGAGGAGTAGAATGATGTATACAGTACTTATTGTAGTAAGTAGTGTATATGAGGAACACACTAGTGTGACATTTTGTGACGTCACGGATTGTGACAAGCTGTGGGGGTGATAAGGCGATGGAAGAGCGATCGAATAGAAACCCAAACCTTGTTCGAGGCAAAGAACGCGACCTTGCTCCTCCTCCTCCCCCTCGTACCCACAAATGGAGTCTCGCACAATGGAACATCGCAGGGCCAGTACGTATTTCTTCTTTCCTTCCTTCCTACCACTCAGTCGACGCGCGTCTCCCCGCACAGCATATAAAAACAAGGGCGGCCTCAAGCAGGACGACCTCCGACGCCGTCGCGAGGAACAGCAGGTCGAGATCAGACGGCAGAAACGCGAGGAGAACATCGCAAAGAGGAGAAACTTCCTCCCCACCTCCGCCGCCGATTCTGATGAAGAGGCCACGGGCAGAGACTGGGAGCCACCAGTATGAGATGCCTGCCTATGAGTGGCATCTTGCGCTGACACATTCTTAGCTCGCGGAAGAGATGATCTCGGGCGTCTTCTCGGACGACGGCGATCGTCAGCTTGACGCGACCACAAAGTTCCGCAAGTTGCTTTCAAAGGAGAAGAATCCCCCCATCGAAAAAGTCATCGAGTGTGGCGTCGTTCCTCGCTTTGTCGAGTTCCTCCGTACTGGCCAGTCCATGCTCCAGGTAACAGATCCCCCTCTCGCCGCCCGCGCAGTCCGCTGAGCCTTGTCACAGTTCGAAGCAGCCTGGGCCCTCACTAACATCGCATCCGGAACCGCAGAACACACCCAAGTTGTCATAAACGCTGGCGCCGTTCCTGAATTCATCAATCTTTTGTCATCTCCCGTGCTCGATGTTCGCGAGCAAGCCGTCTGGGCTCTCGGGAACATCGCTGGCGACAGCCCACAGTGTAGAGACTATGTTTTGCAACAGGGCGCCTTGCGACCCTTGTTGACCCTCTTGAGCGAAAACCACAAGTTGAGCATGCTCAGAAATGCTACCTGGACCTTGAGCAATTTCTGCCGAGGAAAGAACCCTCAACCGGAATGGGAACTGGTAAACGCCCTACTCTCCGCCGTTCATTTCTTTCTGACATTTAAAATAGATCTCACCTGCGCTGACAGTCCTGACCAAGCTGATCTACTCGATGGACGATGAAATCCTGATTGATGCCTGCTGGGCTATTTCTTATCTCTCCGATGGTTCAAATGACAAGATTCAAGCTGTGATCGAGTCTGCGGTCTGTAGGAGATTGGTGGACTTGCTTATGCATAGTTCGACCGCGGTCCAGACTCCCGCTCTCCGCTCCATCGGAAACATAGTCACTGGAGACGATCTTCAGACGCAAGTGGTTATTGCTTCCGGTGCCCTGCCTGCCCTTCTCTCGCTTCTATCGTCGCCAAAGGAGGGAATCAGGAAGGAAGCTTGCTGGACTATCTCAAACATCACTGCTGGTTCCCCTCCTCAGATTCAGGCGGTCATCGATGCTAATATTATCCCTCCCCTCATCAACATCCTTCAAAATGCCGATTTCAAGACTCGCAAGGAGGCTTGCTGGGCGATTTCCAACGCGACCTCTGGAGGACTGCACGAGCCTTCCCAGATACGTTATCTCGTCTCTCAAGGTTGCATCAAGCCACTCTGCGACCTACTTACGATGATGGATAACAAGATCATCCAAGTTGCCCTTGACGGTCTCGACAACATTCTTAAGGTTGGCGAGGCGGACAAGCAGCAAGCCGGCCCAGGAGCTGTGAATCAATATGCTCTGTATGTAGAGGAAGCGGGTGGCATGGTTACCATCCACAACCTTCAGTCACACGACAACTTGGAGATCTACAAGAAGGCGTTCAACATTATGGACAAGTATTTCCCTGATGAGGAAGAGGTGGATGCTGCTATCAGCGCGCCGGCCGTCGATGCTTCTGGTGCCTATGCAGTATGTATACTTCCTGTTGTCTGTGCTCCACTCAGCTCATTGGCCGTTCGTCTAGTTCCACTCGGATATCAGTGCACCGCAAGGAGGCTTCAGCTTTGCACAACAGTGACCGCATTCCTATGGATTTGTGGCGACGAAGGCAAACATGCCGTCGCTGTTCTTTCTTTACCCAGCCATCATTTCATGAACAACATGTAGCGCCCTCATCGAGGCTATCCAGATCGAGCTAGTTCTTTCTTTTTTGCACGATACGACCAAAGCTTTCTTTTTCCATTTTGCTTCATGTTGAACATCGTAGGCAGGCCGCTTGATATGTGTGTATCGACATGCGTCTGACGGACGCTAATAACCCACACGAGTAGGTGGATTTATGGTCCAGGAATGATGTTGTAGCGGATAATTGTGTGTAGCGGTGTAGGGGTAAATAGAATTGTACAAAAATCGCTGCATCCTGTGACCAAATTAAATTGATTTCGGCCTGTACTACGACTACTTGATGGCTTCTCAAATCCTCCCTTTGGGCAAGTCCGCTTGTTGAGATCGGGTATCGTGCGTCAATGATGGATGCTTTCCAGAGCTTATCGACAGATGTATTGGATCACGGATCTGGGTGATCATGAAAAGTGACCGCGAGTTCACTGGGAGGCTCCTGGGCTTTGACGATTTCGTCAGTGAGTCGGTTTTTACGATCTCGTCATCAAACGCGAACGCTCCGACTTGACTGCTAGACATGGTCCTGGAAGACGTGACGGAACAGTGCGTATACAACGACCACCAGGACGTAGCTCGCCCTCAACTTTGATTGCTTTTCCAGCGAGAACACGCAGCAAGGCCGGAAGACGACGCACCTTGCCCAGACGCTGCTCAACGGCAACAACATCTGCATGGTAAGTCCTTGCGTCCGCTTGCATCGAAACGCCGACCGAGCGCGCGCGCTGTTTACACAGTTGATACCGGGAAGTGCTGGTCCAACGGATTCGTGACGTACTGTAGTAGTCGACTACTACCAAAACTTGTGTTGGCCAAATAGTGATACACACATCCTCCGGGCTCGAAATTTGTGTCTTTACACTTTATTCTGTTCGACGTTTTTTTCTTTTGAGAGATGCCCGTTCGCATTCGGATGGCCATACATGGCCGCAGGCACAACAAGATATTCCATCTCGTCGCCATCGACCAGCGTAAACGTCGAGACGCCAAGCCGGCAGAGCTCTTGGGTATATATAACCCCGCTCTCCAACTAGGCGCGCCGCACAAGACAGTCCAGTGGAGCGTAGACAGGATAAAGTACTGGCTAGGGGTCGGCGCTGTGCCCAGCAAGTCTGCAGTGCGACTGTTGGAATGGGTGAGCGTCGTGTTAGATGCGTGTGTATGTGTGCGTTCTGGCTAAAGAGGAGTGTTCTATGACAGGGAGGGATCATACCCCCGGATTCGAAATATCATCCCAAAGCGCTCGGACCACGGACGTCCGACTTGGATGCTACTACTACTACTTCTGCGGATCCTTCTCTCTCTACCCCACCGTCACCAACCACGTCGTGACACCCCAGTACTTTTGTACACCCAGCCGATTCGTTCACCGCGAATTACCGTCCATCGTCTATTGTAAACTTGGTACGCTACCTACACGTATCTCCAACCACCACAAACCTGGTACACACTAGTAATAACGTAGCCTGGGCTTCGCCTTTAGAAAGGCACAGATCTCATCATGCCCAGCGATTTGTGCCAGTTCCAATCCCGTCAGGTCGTCGGGATCCTGTGAAAAAGTTGTGAAAGGCAGTTCTGTGTGTTGTATCGAGACGTATACCTTGATCGACGCGACCGCACCGTGCTTGATTAGTATTTTGACCGCTGCCAGTTTACCTCTGTCGCATGCTAGGTGTAGTGGCGTGTAGCCCTGTAAAAAGGAGCGTCACATCTACGGCGTTTGGTTTCTCGAGGGGGATCAACCGTACGTACGTATCTGTCGCGCTTGTCGAGGTCCACAAAGGGGTCGTCGATGAGAGCTCGAGCGATCTTGTCCGCGTCTCCTTGGATGGCAAATGTGTGCAACGTCGGCGGCCCTCCCAACAAGTCGTCGCCCAAGGGGGCAACCGGCATGGCGCTCACGGATCCGCCCATCCCACTTTTATTTTGCGCGGACGCCGAGCGCGATACATTCACGCCCAGGTCGTCGTCCCATACTTCCCCCTCAGCTTCCCTCACTATTCCGCGGCCTGGGACCCACCCGAGATCCCGAGCAATCTCGAGGTATCTTTTCTCGACGTCTTCTCGACGGCCGGCGTACGTTTTTGCCACGTTATTCCAGGCATCCCATTTCGCGCGGCCTGTCAAGTCGAATAGCGATGGGCGCGGGTCTGTGGGCACCGGCGCGACGGTGAGATGCTTGTACAAGCCGTATAGCTGGGCGGCGGTCAGGTCAGGAAGCTTGTCAGAGAACGAACAAGCTCGACCTCAAGCTTCATCACTGTCGACACCCTGGACAGGAACGGCGCGTTGGACAAGTACGACGCCGCTTCGACGAGAGCTGGCGATGGTTCCATGGTCGACGCAAGTGAAGGATATGATGTTCTATCTAATTACTTAAGCAATCAAGCGTATATTAGGATGGTATCTAAGCGAGCCCAGCAGCTTTCATGGCCTGCACATGCGTGTCAGCAAGTCAACAAGGGGCAACCAATGTTCCACTGACCTCGAGTATGGATACACCAATCGCCGCAGGACTGTTGGTGACAATTACGCCAGCCTTCTCCAGCGCGGCAACCTTGTCCGATGCAGCACCTTGTTCCACCAATTAGCGTGCACTCCCTACTTCGGAAGACAGTAACTCACCTTTGCCACCAGAGATGATGGCACCCGCATGGCCCATGCGGCGTCCCGGTGGTGCAGTACGACCAGCAATGAAGCCGACGACAGGCTTGGGGTTCTTCCGCGTCTTGTTGTATTTTTCAAGGTACTCCGCGGCTTCCTCTTCCATCGACCCCCCGATCTCTCCGATGATGACGATGCCTGACCCACAATGAGTTGCTGGTCCTAGCGAGCGAGCGAGAGGAATACGCACCTTCTGTCGCGTCGTCCTCGAGGAAGACCTTGATGACGTCGACGTGCTGCGTCCCCGGGAACGGATCACCACCAATCCCAACACACAGCGACTGCCCAAGACCCACGCCCGTCGTCTGAGCGACAGCCTCGTACGTCAACGTACCAGACCGAGACACGATTCCTACAACGAAAAAAGAAGAAGTCACCGCCTGTTCAACGCGAGAACCCGAAAAGAGACAAGACATACCGATTTTCCCCGGCTTGTGGATGTGTCCGGGCTGAATGCCCATCTTGCAGCCGAGCGGGTTGATGATCCCAGGGCAGTTGGGACCGACGAGACGCGACTTGTTTTGGCTCTTGAGCGCGTTCATGACCTAGGGCAGGCCGGCACGGCACGCGGTCAGAAAGGCGACGCGATCCGGTTGGACGGGCAGCATACCTTGATTTCATCTTGTTGGGGTATGCCCTCGGTTATGCAAACGATCAGGCCAATCTCGTTCTCGATAGCCTCGATAATGGCGTCGGCGGCGGTGGGTGGCGGGACGTAGAGGACGGTGGCGTCCGGTTGCGTCTCCCTGACGGCCTAGGCAGCATAGCATGAGAAGAAAGGGTCGGAATGCATCGGAGACCGTCGTACCTCGCGAACTGAGCCAAATACTGGCAGACCGAGATGCGTCTGGCCTGCTTTGTTGGGCGACACGCCGCCGACCATTTTGGTGCCATACGCCAATGCTTCTCTCACATGAAAAGTACCCTGTGGACAATGATAAACGACTTTGTTCTACTCGAGTACCACGTTAGAGTATTCTCACCGTCTTTCCGGTGAAACCCTGGCAGAGGACTTTAGTGTCCTTGTGGATGAGCAAGTTCTGTATTGTGTCAGCGTAGCTTTTTCGAGCTGCTGTGCTGGATATGGACCGGGAACCAACTGGACAAGGGACGGGTAAGGATATGAAGGTTGACGCAGTGGTGCACCTACCACCCGCAAGCGACTGACCAGCACGACGAAACATAATGACGAGACAAGGGAAAGGAGGAGGATATACAAGTCCTTTTTTAGTAGCTCCGGTTTGTGTGAGCAGCTCGCCCGCCGGTGCTAGTTTGGGCGTGTTTGCGTGTATGCGCTGCGTCCCACACAGCAAGGGAAAAACGTATAATCATTTCGAGCTATGATACATCCTAATACAACAACCAACGGCGCATCACTGCTCCAGTGGGCCAACCCGCCGACGGTCCCGGGCCTTTCGGGAAGTTCGATGGAGACTCAGGATACTGTACTTCACCTTGTCATACATTCCGGTATTGACAGCACTGTGCGGTACTTCAGTTAGATCCTGACAACAGTCCAGAGAGCCAGAACTCACTTGGTAACGTCAATCATAAACCGCTCCTTGGCCTCGTTTGACACGGAGGGCGTGGGGAGTTGTTGCAACAATGGCGGTAACCACGTCAACAACTGCGAAGAGAACAGAACAGAAATCGCGCGGAAAATGGAGACGACCGTGGACGTAGAATCTTCAGGAAAGTCTCCGACGAGACCGTTGAGTAAATAGCCGACAAATTCGAATCCTTCCTTCTCCACGACCAACTTGATGGCAGTCGAATACACGGTGAATTTCGCCGGATGAGTAGATGATGGAATGAGACTATCATGGGTCAACATGTTCCGGAAAAAATCCAGCGCAGCAAAAACGAGGTCCGACTGGATCAGTGTAAGAGCCGCCATTGATGCTCGGAACGCCAACGGGAATGCAGTGGATTGAAAAAGCACATCTGGGGCCATGTCTAGCAACTGAAGAAGCAGTTGGACGTAGTCTTCCAAAACTAACCCGCGGCGTCAGATCTGCTCAAACGTGCGGATGGGTTGGCTGCTCTTACCATCGGGAATGTCTCTCGGAGCGTTGGCTAGCAAGAGACTGACGATTTTGTTGGTCGACCGCTCATATAACGCTCGAAAGGTAGCTCGCAGAGTGGGGTCTGTTTCCCGACCGAACCTCCCTACGAACTTGCCTGCGATCCACAGGAAGGCTGAGAAACCGGTAGTTTCGAACGATGTGACCATGCAGGTCAGGACTGCGGGCGCGACCTGAAGAGTTGATTGGCCAAACAGAGTCGCACCGTGTCGGAGAACCCGCGTGGTTCGCTCGGCCGTGTCGTAGTCAAAGGCATATTTCGAGATGAACCTTTCAAAGATGGTCCAGACTTGCTGGCAGGTGCTCTGACAAGCTGCAGGCAACTGATCACCGAACGGACCAATCACGTGCAACATCGCCTCTAGATTTTCCAGCCCGCCTGTACAAACTCGTAAGTGATAATAAATCCGGGTAACATCCTGTTGGCTTACAGCCTATGTCCTTCAATTCTTGTTTCGTGACCGGCGTGGTCTTTGCTGTGATGGAATGAATTTGGGACAGGATATCAAACGAGAAGGATCGAAGGGATTCTGCTGCCTTCTCCATAGGCATCGCAGAGATGACGAACGCGATGGCTTCGTAGACTTGCCGACGGTCATCCTGGACCAATTTGGGTCCGGTTGTTTTGAGAAAGGTGTCAAGGGTAGGAAGGAAATCTATGAGATGCTGCGCTGAAGTTGATAGGTTGCATAAAATGGACGTTTAGAGACGGTACCTGTTTGCAGTCTTGGCAAAGGTATTTGAGTGCCTGACCAGCTGCAGCATTCACCTCGTTGTCAGGGTCTTCAAATCCTGCTGAGATGTACTGAAGCTGGAAAGCTATATAGTCCGGATGACTATTGATCCATTCCGTGTAGCGTGAAATGATGAGCAGCGCAGCGTAGCGAATTCTAGGGTGACTTGGAAGAGATGGAATGAGATCCATGATCTTTGGAACTGCGCCATCGTCAGCAACGTCGACTTCAGCACCCATGGAGCGCATAGCAAATAATGGGGCCTCGATTTCCTGCCACGAGATTGACTGAGGACCGCGAGAGAGTGCCAGGGGAATGAGGTTGTATGCCGACAGCAGACATGTATCCGCACCCAGAACGAGACAACAGTCCTTCAGAGTGTCCCCCATGACATGTCTGAACGAGCGGAAATTATCAGCCTCTTGAGAAGCCAGGCTGGTAGTATCGGGAGGGAAATGCAAGTGTCGGATGATGACTCCCATGAGCACCTTGTAGGCTTCGATGAACAAGGGCTCCACCGATGGCTTTTTTCCGATCGTCTGAGCAAGGCGCATCCAAAAGGGAAAGGTGATCGGGACGATGTCGAGATCCGGATATGCAGAGCAAAGGCCAATGGCTTCGACGATCGGAAAGAACGTCTCTGTATGACGAAGGATGAGAAGACGGTAGGTCTCCCCGGCTTCCGCAAAGATCTTTGCCAGACCCCTGATCCTATCGGGGTCTTCCTTTTTTTCTGCGAGTTGAGCCTTTAAATCGATGACACGCGGTACAATGAGCTCTATGATCGGCATGTTATCGTCTATTTCTTGCGTTTCATGGATCAATTCACAGAGGACATCCGCGGCAGAGTCAAACAATTCATCCGAGGTCAGAGCCTCGAAAATAAAGCCAAAGAGAGGAGACTTTGCGAAAACTGATGTGTCGACCTCGCCGGCAATGAGCCAGGTTCGGAGACACCCGAATACTTGACTTTGCACGGCGGTCGTGACGCCTGATAAAAAGCTGCCGTCAAAAAAGGAGAGCAACGAAAAAATGACAACGTACCTGATGCCTGTATGTACATCGAGAGAAGATCCAAGACCTGGTTGGCGTTGGCAGTGAGAAGTTTGGCAGACCTGTCTCGATACTCCTCATCCTTGAATTCCAGGATCAGTCTGGCATCTTGATGTCTGGATGGTGGACCTACCGTGATCGGGATTCTCGTATTGGAGGCCAATTCTTCGGGAAGGACAGTCAAGAATTGCAGAAGGACGGGGACTGTGGCAGGATTGGTGCCAAATGACTCGATCAAGGTCTGGATCGCATTGTCCCACTCGGGGAGCTGGAGGGCGAGGCCCGATATGGCCAGGCAGAGCTGGGTGATCACGGTGCGGGGACCGGCGTGATATCGCTCGAGGGCGGTGATCAAAGTATCTCGCAGCGGGAGGAGGTTCGCTGCATCGACTTGATGAAGATCGTAAGTGACCTGGGGCAAAAGAGTGAGGTGAGAATAGCGGATAGCGAAAGTGTGGCTACATGCCTTTGATCTGAAAGTCTGGGCTGCAAAGAGTTTTGCGGCGGGGGGTGCGTCAGGAGAGAGAAGGAGGAGGTTGCAGGTAACCCAAGCGTCGCGCTGAGACGGGGGTCGGGGTCAGATGGGCAGGTCCGGAGGGTGGAGATGTGCATTTACAGAATGCTGGAATTCTTGGAGCCACGAGTTTGCCGTCTCGAGGGCGAGTTTGTCTGGTGCACGCGCAAAGACGTCGAGTGCGGACAACAACTGCGGAACGTTTGCCATTTTGTCGTCGTCGTCGTCGTCGTTGTCGTTGTCGTTGTCGTCGTGATCAAGCGCGACCTTATCGGTGTTTATCGGTGTTGACGTAGTGGCAACACGACAGAGTTGGGTATATTCGCTCGTCGTCTGCACACAGTAACTCAAAAACCATAGCGTATCGAAATAGAAAGAGAACACCAATCGTCCTCAAGATGTCCTAGCTCCACCAAGGACAGCGAGAGTATCATACTAAAAGGAAGAGACAGTAGCCAAGCCCGAATGTCAGTTCAAACGAGTGTGGAAAAAATGTTCCAGAGGATAATAACGAGCGGGAAGCAGAGACGACAATGTACGCTAGCAAGAGAACTAAACGGGTAAACTAGAAGAGGCGCGGGCCGAGATGAAGATAGAGAAGCGCACGACCACCAACCTACTGTAACGAGGCGACACCCAAACACGCGATCACCTTCTCTTACCGGAGGAAGCGACGGTTCTTGGTCTGCACACAAACAGTCAACCACCGGATGTAAAGGGAAATCGCATGTACTCACTGCATTCTTCTCCGGCGTCAGTGGCCGGCCGCTCTCGATCCTCCGCTTCTTGTCTTCCAAGTCGCCACGTTGCTTGTCGAGAGCGTCTTTCATCTCCTTGTGCCGGGCGTAAAGCTCTTCCTCGGATTGCTTGAGCTTTGACTCCTTTTCTTGAACCTTTTGTTGGAAGACCATCTTCATCTCGGCTTCCATCTTCGAGAGCTTGGCCTCGTGTAGGATGCGCTCTTCCTGCATCTTGGCCGAGGGGCTGCAAAAATGTGTCAGGGGTGATGCCCTGGTCACGACGCGATACTCACTTGACTTCCCGGAATACGCTCGAGTCTTGGGCGACGCCCATGCTCAGTAGCTTCTCGGTTCTCCAGTTTTCGTACAGAACGTCGTTCGTGTACTCCCTCAGTTCCTCCATATACGTGCGGACGAGCATCTGGCGGAGCTTGACAAAGTCACAATGGTCTTCATTGTCCACTTCTATGACGCCCCATGGGTATGAACGACCACGGACTTCACGGTTGTCGGGGGTCTGGACGACGTGATCCGAACCAACAATAGCAAAAGGAATCTTGCTGGCAATTTCCTCTGCCTCGGCCAGTGTTTCCTCATCCTCGTTCTCATAAGTGGGTGCCTGGAAGATTTGAATCTTGTGGTGAGCAATGTCGGCAAGAATCTAGAAAAAGTGGGATTAGAGGATGAAGCGGTAGGAACGGATTGAGTTTGCCGTACTCTGGCCTTGAAGTTGACAATCTCTTCGTCGGTCAGCGTGTCGGCCTTGGCGATGACGGGAATAAGATTGACACGGGTATGTAGGCGACGCATGAACTCGACGTCGATCTGCTTGAGACTGCAAGAGGATAAGGGGCTGAAAAAAAAAACGCGCGAGGAAAGACGTACGAGTGACCAGTGGGCTGAATGAAGTAAAGGCAGGCGTGGACACGGTTGTCGACGATCTTCTGGCGATTCACGCGGTTCTCCTGCTCCAGGTAGGAGTCAAAACGCGACTCAATGTTATCCAAGATGGGTCTCCAGCTAGGATTACGTGTCAGAAAAGGGCAAGTTTTACGGTGAA
>JBBPOJ010001062.1:0-16881 GCA_038091395.1 Leccinum rimulosum | reverse complement strand
AAAGAAACCTCACCTCTCGGAAATTCGCCCCGAAACGAGAAGGACCCTTTACCATCACTCAGGTCCTATCTCCCATCACTTATCAGCTACGCCTCCCCAAAACATGGAGTATCCACAACGTGTTTCACGCTTCCCTCTTATCGCCCTATCGCGAAAACACCGTACACGGCCCGAACTTCCCCGCCCCACCTCCTGACCTTATTGACGGCGAGGAGGAGTTCGAAATACTGCGGATTATCCGCCACCGAGGCCCCCCTAACAACCGTACCTATCTGATCCGATGGAAAGGATATACGGCCGAAGAAGATACTTGGATCCCAGAACGAGAATTAAAACACGCCAAAACAATCCTCCTTACCTATAAGAAACTCCATCCCTCCGCTTTTCCCTCCTAACTCTCTTCTCTCCAAACTATCATCTCGTCGCCTTTATATCACAATGTCTAGCTATGTCTCCTCCGATTCTGTTTCTATTTCAACCGCATCAGGAAAACATTAGCTTACTTATGACTCTTACTCATACTTATTTGGTCACAATAAGTTCAAATAAGCATGAGTTTCAGCAAGGAGAATAAGGTGGAAACAATACCACTCGATCTATTGTTTTACTTACATTTTACTTACATTTTACCTTTTTTGCTACTTTTTAATCAGATAATCCCACGACAATACGCAAAAAATGACCTCGAATTGCACACCAAGCATTATTTAAGTAGGTAAAGTGTCCTTAAAGTGCGGAGCAAGTTGGTCAATAAGTGTCCGAAAGAACGAAAAGAAAAAGCCTGTAACAAAACAGCAGTAGGCTAAGTATCTTAAAAGTGCGAAGTAAGTCCATCAAAAAGCCAGAATAAGATGAAATAAAGAGTCCAACAAGGAAGGGATGAGACGAGACGAATCTGATGACTCAAAGCAGGATCAACAACGGCATCAAACGACTCGGAAAGGAAAAAGACGCATGCAACTGCGAAGCTTTGGTGATGCGGCAACAAGATGACATTCCTGGAGAAGATCAACGTCAACGGGCGAAAATAAATAACAATGAAAAAAACATACACAGAAACGCGCGAGGGTTCACGGTACCGTTCTCCTCGGCATCACCCCCATTGCTGGACAAATTATTGCCAGACTGTCCCTTCATGCAGTACACTGCAGCGACGGTGTCCGAGATGAATGCAGCACCCTTCAAGTTGATGATGGACTCCTGATAGCTTGCTGTGTCCCCGCCCCAGTTAGCGGCAGAAAACATGAACGGCCCAGTCGTCTCGCGCCCGGTGGCACGGTTCAGTACCTTCGGAAGCGTGAACTTCATTTTGCCTTCGGGGTTCTCGGCCATATCAGCGAGGACTTGCTCAACGTCGATTGTACCGTCCTTGATAAACTTCACCGCGCGCTCCAACTGCAGAAGTCAACGGGCATGAAATTAACAAAACAAGAAAGACGCACCGCGGCGGCAGCAAGTGCAATCACCCCCGCTTGATCCCTTCCCTCCGAAATGGCTGCTGTATCCCATCCCGGAATGTCCACGAATCCGCTAATGGCGTTTAGGTGGGTCGAAGCGAGTAGTTGCAGAATGAACATTGATCGAAAGCACCGGTTGGGAGATGGGTCGTCCGGGTCCTCCTGCAAGAACTTGAAATCGTCGAGGAATTCACCTGCTAATGTTTGGACGTCAACGTCTTCGTCTAACTTGGAAAAAAAATCGATACGTTGAAGGGCCTGCCAATCAGCAAACTGACCCTACCCTTCACAGAGCTACACAGACTTGTGCAGACTCACAGACCTCACAGAAAGGTGCCTACTATTACAGAGCTTGGTATGTTTGTGCAATTACCCCGGGCCTGCTAATTACCAGACTTCAAGTTGCTTCACAGCCTTGTGAATCTTACCCTGAATTGTCAATACCCAATGTTGCACAGTAATTGACAGAGCTGCCAAATGAACACAAAACAAGGCAAACGATAGTAACATGACAACTTAGAATATGCCGCACAGTACTTGACAGAGCTGCCAAACGAACACAAATTTAATGACAGTAGTAGCACGGCACAGTAATCAACAGAGCTGCCAAATGCACACAAAACGAGGCATCATGTGATGTCATTGATATTTCAAATGATAGCACGACCACTCGGAATGACTCGGCCCAGGCAGGAACAAGCCAGAGATAGCACGATAAGATGTCAGACAATCAAACAATTTAGAACGAGATAAGATAACCCGATAACCCGATAAAATCAGTCCCTAGTCAAGTACCGCCTGAAAATCATCCTCATTGGCCATTGCCGTGTTGCCGCCATCAAACGAAGCACTATGCAAAGATGAGCAGTGTTCGAACGTGTAGACTTAACTTACCTTCCGGCGGTTGCCCAGCTTCTTCTGAGCGCCCGGGTCATAGTAGCATGCTTGGCATTGCCATCAATTTGGGCTTGCATGCTCATGAACTGCTTGAAAATTTTCGAATAGACGACGTATTCGAATTGGCGATCTTGTCGAACGCCTGTGATGATATACTCGTCGATACCGGCCCGTAACTGTAGAATAGCATGTGAGTACATTAGGCAATATTTGGTGCGTGCTTACTGCTGTTGCTGCAAGGCAGACAACGGACTTCGGGACCTCCCGCGAGAAGACTTCTGGGAAAAGGACACTGAGGGCAGAGGGTCCAGTGTAGAAAAATTCGACGATGAGACCAGCTAAAGCCGGAGATGCCATGTTCCTCGTGGTACCCTGTAAGAAAGAAAGAAAAAAATCAATCGAAGGCTCTACCAAGCGAGTCAACACAGACATCTTCTCTGATTCCGTCTCTCACAAACTTCGCACCCCGGATAAGTTCTTCAGCGCTCACCAAATTCTCCTCGGCCGTTCGAGGGCCACCTAAAGGGTAATGCCGGATAACATATTCACGAGCCTTGGCTTTGAGGGTTGACCGCCATGACATCAATGCCTCCCAAAGCTGCTGGGACATCAATACATGTAATAGGAAGGTGAAAGCGCTTACGAGGACACCGAGGTCTTTGCGGTACTGTGGCCAGTATCCTGTCCATCATGATCAGCGAGTGGATAATTTGTGAGGATAACATATACCATGAGGAACGAACACGCCCTGTTCCTCGCGTTCGGCAATCGCTTCGGTGATGTAGTCAGAGCTCTTCTCGTCTACAAACCAAGCTCGGATTGGGAAGGGGTCCGTAGCTGCACCGCACTGCGCAAACTGTTTGGCTCGTTCTATGATCTCACGGAATTTATACGGATATGAACGCAATCTTGTGGCGGCACCACTTAGTTCACCTGGGGGAACTGATACTAATCCTTCAACGGCATCTGCACCGTCGGGGCCTTCTGTATCCAGATGCACGGTAGACGGGTCTTCGTCCATGGGTGTATCTCTTGGGAGTGATCCTATAGTATTGCCAGAAACCTGTTGTTGACGGATATCGTGTAGGCGTTGAGGATCCGGAGCACGAGGGAACCGGTTTCGGCGGTGATATTCTTCGACCACATCGGTTTGCGAGCGCGATTCTTCGGCGAGCAACACTGGATCTTGAGAAATAAATTAGCTACATTCGACTGGAACACGATCACGTACCAATTGGAATAGAGTTCTGTTGCTGTTGTAATTGATCTAGACAACGGAGTGGGTAAACGTGCAATAATGATGGATGGCCAAATGTTTACCAGTGTGAGACCGACGATTGTTTCGAAGAAAGTCCGCCGCCGCTCTAGCATCTTCATCGGAAGATACCTCGTCGATGACGCGATCGCACTCAATTCGAATTATCAGATAGAGTCAGCATGAAAGGCAAGAGGTCCCTTACAGTGCCACCAGGCTGTTGGCGCTGAATACTTTCAACGGGAAATTCGTTGTCGACTGCAACTGGTGCACGCCTATAGCCACGCTCGGGTAACTGGCTTTGCTCTTCATCAGAGTCATAACCACTGGCATGGTCGGAAGGCAGTGGATTGAAGGGAGTGGTTGGTTTCTGTGTCGTAGCTGTCAGCGACCCTTTCTGTAGAATTGAAATCGTGCCAGCAGACGCTCTGTGAGACATTGGAACGGAAGATCCGCTGCGAGAGCTCGCAGGGATAGATCTGCCATGGGGACCTAGAGGAGCAAAGTCTCTATGAGACGTTGGAGCAACGGAGCCTCTACGAGAACCAGGAATGACGGAGCCTCGAGAAACCGAACCTCCACGAGATGCAGGAGCAACAGAGCCTCCGCGATGAGCAGGAATAACAGACCCTTCGCGAGACGAAGTGGCGACAAACGCTTGAGATGGTGGAGTCGTAACTTGAACTTGTCCACGTTGGTTTCCTGAGTCTGGAGGCCGAAAGCCATAACGAGAGCCTTGCACGGCTACTTGATATACAGGTGGGGGTGCTCTGTCAAGATCTGCAGAAACCCGACTTGCCTTGCTTCGTCATCAATACTCCGACCCATGAGAATGTGTAGCTTTGCGTACCTGCTCAAGGCCCGATTGATCGTCACCAGCTGGAATGGGAGCAGAATGCACCTTGGTGCGGGGCTTAACCTGCCTCGGCTTTGGCTTCACTGGTGCCATGGGGTTCAGTGGTTCGTTGACGGTAGCCATTTCCAGTTGGGCTGCATGCGAGGTCTTGGAAGCGGCCGTCCGTTCGTTCAGGGCGCGATCAATGTTCTGAAGTTGAACGATTTGCCCTCCGTGCCCTTTATTCGCCCTGGAGGAGCGACGTGGAGCATGGGCACAGGCGTTGTCTGAAAAGATTTAGCGAACCTCGTAAACACAAGAAAATCCACACCTCGATCACTGAGACCCGGATCCTCGTCCACCGTCCTTGGTTTTTTGCGACCATCCAGACCTGCCCCTGCGAACGTATCTTCGGGCTGCATCAACCGTTTCCGCGGACCGCCGTATCCAGCCATCTGAGCAGAGGGAATACGATAAGAAAGGGAAGCAAGAACGAAATGGAACTCAACTTTCTTGCTTGTTAAATATTGGATGCTTGGGACTGATCACGTGTTCTGTGAAGAGGTACTACTTAATCGCTTGCGAAGTCGCCGCCTCAGGCGGTTACACTGTGACACAGAGGTGTGGCATGCTTATTTTGGAAACAACTATCGTAAGATATCTCAAGGGGGGTAAGGTAACATGACACAAAACAAAACATGGGTAATACTAGAGATCTCATAGCACACTAAGAAGCTTCAACGAACAAAGATAGATAGACGTACGGAAGAAATTGCAACAGAAAACGCGTAAATTCAACGATACTAGTGGCGCCGACGAACGGACGGACGGGACGACGACTCGGCTTCATCGTATCCTTCGGTCGCATACGAGGGCAACTTACGTTTCTTGGCAGCCCCCGGGCCCGAGCCTGTCCGAGTCCTTAAGAGACCGTACCCATACGCGTCCTTTACTGGAGACCAATCGGGTACGTCTTCAACCGTGCCGAAACCCTCTATCAGGATATCCCTGACGATTTTGTAATTGTGCATAGCATCAACTGTGGACCACGTATTCCCGAGTGCTGTGAGCAGTTTCTCGACGATTGGACGGAGGGGCTGGAAAAAAATGGTAAAGTCGTCGGTTACAGTGCTTGGTTCAGTTCGTATTCCCTTTTTATGAATTCCAAGGGCCACCGCATCGTTGGCGCAGCACACCGAAACCCAACTGTTCAAGATGGTCTCCGTGGCGTGCTTGTCCTGACGAACGGTTTTGGGGCCAGCGTAGAGGACGCAGATCCAGATGAGAACATAGATCAGTGATTCTATGTCATCGCTGGCGGAGTGTACCGTATCGGGTTTCCTATAATGCAGAAGGATGTTGGCTGACATGAACGGTATTGTCCCCTGACCAAATGATGAATGCGAGATGTAGACTGAGAGGGCGATACTTACCGTGCGCGCACCAGCACCGACGGGCTTGGATTGACCAGGTTGTATAATGGTCGCGTAATCAAAGTCTACGAGAATGCCACGGCGCAAGTCGCAAGCCTGGATCATTTGGAGCCTTTCTCCTTCCCACCGGGCGAGCTTCTGCTCGTGTGTCTCCTCTTCTGCCACGGCATTTTCGTCGACAGGAACTTGAAGTTCTAAATGGTCGTCGTTTGCAGTGCTTGTACCGCCAGCACGAACCCTATGATCCTTTGCAAGAGTACTCATAACGTAAATCATGATATTATTCAAGCTTATATCGCGGTGGAGAATGTGAAAATCGATGACGAGCTTCTGATGGACTGAAGACGATCTCAGAAGGCGGCAGGGCAACTTAGTGGCTAGACGTACCATCAAGGATGTCGATGAGAACACTGACGAGTTCTCGGATAGACGTGAAATCGGTCAGGGGAATAGCGACGGGTTGCATAACAAGCCGACGGTGGACCCGAACTTCGTTATTGGAAGGGAGCAAAGCCGAGCGGCGTGTACGTGTCCGATCCTGCAAGCCTTTGATCTCGACAGTCCACGCGTCTACGAGGTGAGGAACACCCTCGACATCCTTTATTTTTTCGAGTATGTCTGCCTCGCGGGACTCTCGGCTTTCATGAGTCCACGCATCCTTGATCACGTAGTTCTTGTTGTTACGCTTGACGTGCCAGCACGACGTAGCACGGCCGCAGATTAAAAAGCTGTAGAAGACTTTGCGTATAATGGTGTAGGTGTGGGATCTCACTGAGATTACGCCAAAGTCGGGTTTCGAATTGGATACGAGACGAGGAACGGGGGTGGAATACGTCAAGGTGATGTCGTATCCAATTTGTTCAGGATGACCAAACGCGAGCAAAGATAGCATGCGTAGCAATATTCGGGGGGATCGGTGAATGTCATAGCCACGTGAATGCACGACTCCAGCGCGATCGAACATGTGCACGCGAAACTCCTGCTTCGCGATAGACAAGGCAAATAGGAACCGTCGACCGGGTTGAGACGCAAAGAGCGCGTAAGCTTTGCGCATGATGGCATTACGCACATTCCCCACACCAACAGAGTCTTGAAAGGTACTTGATGTGAGTTCCAGAAAGGAGATAACCCCGTCCCACGAAAAGTCTTGTCGAGGTCCGATACGGTTCTCCCGCAGAATCAGGTCGGGCTTCAGTATCATCATATTGTCCTTGACAGGTTTGCGTGACGACTCTGACGACCAAAAACGTGTTGCCGCCAAACGACTGCGCGTAAGTGGCCCTCGAGTAGGATCAAGAGCCATTAAGGCCTCTGTGACCTTATTCAACCAACGCGCAGTGCACTCTTCCTCGGCACCAGCATTGGGCAGGAAAATCCCATCGATACTCTCCTCCTGCGAAGTCCCGGGGATGACTCTGCAGATGGACTCTCGTCTGAGGCGGGCCTTTTGAGACCGTGATTCGGAGCCGGTGGGTGACGGAGTTCTTAGGATATGGGGTAATTCCTTTGCGTCCCAGTGGTCGTCGTGGTATAAAACTTGATTTTGATGCTCTAGTGACGTGATCTTTAGTGGACCGCCGGCTGGTGCTTGCGGGAGGTGATCCGTGGAGGGTGATAATTCATCGCATTGAGCCAAGATGTAGTGGGAGTCGTTTGTGAGTGGGTCTTCGTTAAGGGTGGCGCCTTCTAGTTCGACAAGAAGATCCTGGTTTACGTCTTGTGCCTGTAGAATTTTTCCGGTGGTGGGAATAGAGGTGCTCCTGATCTTGAGAGGTGTGTTTTGTGTCACTGCATACTGCAGATGTATGTGCAGACTGGGGTCCATGGTAGACACCGTGACGGTCTCGACGACAACGTTTCAACCACCGTAAACGGCATTCACCGTAACTGACCATGCATACACAAAGAAAACAACTAGTACATTCCTGCAGACACTAACGCTAAGCAAGTGTTAACGCATAAAAAAACTCCTTGTTCCAGTATCTATTGAGCCAGAATTCATTTGAGAGTTCATAGCAAGTGTGACGTGTCAGACGCGGATTCGCCTCTTTACCAAAACGTGGGATTAGATGTGCTGGGGAACGGATGTGATTCAACGGAATGATATCTCCTACTCGAATTCCATTCCTGATCACACGTCTCAGGATGTGCATGCCAGCAGCACCATCGGTTGTACTCGATGATTGAGATGGGGGAGTCGCGTTGAAGCGTTGAACGTAAACGAGGAAAGTCTGAGTGTGAAGGAGTCGAAAGATGAGGCGGATTTGAACAACAGCATGCCCTATAACTTAGGCGATGAACATATGATAGAATGTATTGCTGCAAACGCACCTCGGAGTCCATTTGAAGGCCAATCGCTTTCATCCGATTCACTGACAATAGCACTGTCATATCGACCGCCTGGAAAGCGTGCCGAGGGAGGAGAAGCAACGAGGCTTTGGGGCGGCTCAAACGATCGTGGATCATGGTAATTTGGCTGCTGGACCCGAACTTTGAACCAGACTTGAATCCGCTCAGAGTGATTGCTTATTTCGCTGCGTCTGTCGATGTAATCAGCGATAGCTGCTCGTAGGTCAGGTAAACCAAACATCTCTGCAGCTTCATCAATTGAAGCCCTCAATGACGGCTTGAGGGCCAATCGGAATGCGGTTGTGGAGGAGGCAAAGATTCTGTGAGGAAGAACAGCAGTTGGAGCGGCGCTGCTAGCGAGTTCTTCGGCCATCTCGAAATAGTCGGCAGCGTTACGAGTTGGGGAATAGTAGTACTTGACATCAAGCACTTCCGGGTCCGGCTCATGTTCATCCGCGTGATCCCCGTCATCTTCGTCAGATCCTTCGTGTTCGACGGAGGCAAGATGTACGGCGATGTCGAACCGAAAACATTTTTCGCTGCGGTCGAGGTGGCGGGCGATTTGCGTGTAATAATCTTGGTTATTTCCGGAGCGTGCGGGTTGCTTGATCTCAGTAACGTGTGCATGTTCTGTAACGTCAGCCGACCACTGCATGACAGCTCCAGAAGCGCGAATAGAGGGTACGACGTGCTGCAGGAGCTCGAGCTTGGGGATCTCCCAATGCTTGAGAGGCCCTTTGGAGCCCTGCCTCCCGCCAGCAGTGATAATAGCAGACTTATGGTCATGGAACCTTTTCAGCGCTTCTTCGACCCTGGTCAACGCATCGTGGTCGAAATGAGGCATCTGAGCAAGGTAGCGAAAATCGAGAAGAGCGCTGATGGCCGCCAGGAACTTCGGAGATACACCACCCGCGATGATCCCAACGATGTATCTTTGCGCAGCACGGTGATCCCTGCCCGTCACTTGCTTTAGTTTTGATACCCCTTCTGCAAATGAACGGTATCCAACTGCCGTTTGGACAAGAGAAAACCGGTAGTCGATTTCGTCAGGTCCAAGAACAACAATGCACCATTGCATGTCGTGGTCCCAGAACATGCGGTGGAAATGGTGCAGGGGCTCCGGTGTGATGAAGATTGATGGTTCAGAAAGGGGCCAATCCCTGAAAAAAGGCTTGTCGACGCCGTTAAGGCGGAAGGACTTCGCAACCTTGAGAAAAGTCTCGAAGTCATCCGGGTCCGCCATCGAGGAGGCCTTTTTGATGTCGTCGAGGGTCATTGCGGCTGTACGTGAGGGGTGGCGAAAGGAATCTCCGAATTCTTTGTATGTTGCAGTGGACACCGGCGAAGCCTTGGGACCAATGCAGGTGAGTAAACCCTCCTCGGGTGTATCGGCAATATACGCAACGAGGAGAGGGAAGGAATAACGCAGGTTACCGACGGGATCACTCATCATGATCCCAACCGCAGCAGCAATTTTGAGGGGCTTCAGCACAAAATCTAAGCTTTCATGGAAAAGCCGATCGGATAGCAAGCTGCGAACACGCGTCTTCTGATGGATGAAGGTCGCAACGGGTAAGAGCGCGAGGAGGACATGGCCATGTAGTGATCCCTTGCTGCGGATATCGGCGTCAATGTTGGCCAGGCTGAGGAGTAGTGGGTGGGCCATCCTATTCCCAGTCATCACCGAAATATTCGTCTTGTCGGAGGATAACACGACCCCAAGAAGTGTTGCACCATTTGGTAACTGATCCTTTGTCGAGTCAAAAGAGATCAATTTCTGGGAAGGATGGGCTCACCTGTAAACTCCAGGCATGATCACCCGACATCCATTCACTATAGACACGAACTATCCTTGCAGACGACGACCATACTCTGTGTGGGACAAAGGTGATGTGCGATGCAAACGACGGATGACTAAGTAGGGCCTGAAGACACTCTACAGGATCACGGTAGAATACGATGGCTTTGCGCTTGGTTGCAACTTGAGTACAGAGAAGGTGTGATTTCCAGTGCGGTCCAGACGGTAGCATTTCCGCGCGAAGGCGTAACTCCTTTGCTGTTTGAAAAGAGATGGAAAGTTGTTTGATCTGAGATACGAGTTAGGCATTTTTTCGAATCGAAAAGAAACAGGAAACGATTCTGAACCTACCAGTCGTAAGGATAAAAAGTCGTCAATGGCAGCCATGCTTAAGCGTGAGCGCAGAAGCCACGAAGCCAATTGCCATTCTGCCCCCGACGCAAAAGGATAATAGAGATTCTCCTTACGGTGGCCTGCACATTCATCGTTGAAGAATTGATCCATGAAAGTGGTGCCTCCCGGATATGTTGAAGGAGCATTTGGGTGACTGTCGACAACCTGGCCAGTGAGAAGACCTCGACGTTGTTCCAAGTTGGATGGGTGGTATGCAACGTCTTCGAAATGGTCCTGTGCTCGTGTTTCATCAACAATATCAATATCCTGATTATTGAAGTCGCCATGATCGGGGGTAGGCTGACGCCTCGGCTCCGAGTCAGGCAAAGGGTGGATGCCTGCGACATTGCGAGCAGGCGCACGATGGTCGTCTGGTAAAGTATTTGTCCAGGAGCCGCATGCGGTCGAAGGCTGATTCAAGTGTTGAAGGACCCGTGTCTCGTTTGCAAACCTCTTCCCGCAGTCGGGACAGAATGATAGTTTGTGTGCTCGATGAAGTCTAGGCATTTTGAACGTGGTAAATTGGATGCGAGGTACATAAACGATTGCATAACTACAAACATAACCACCGTAAATCACGTCATTCTGTGGTTCAACAACGTAAGCCCCTCCCAACACAAACACGTACATATGGAACAACGTCGGCTTCCGTTTCGTATTCGATGAGAGGCGTGGCGGTGGCATGATCGGGGGCGAGGTCAAGTTGAACTCAGTGAATCCGGCTCGTCTATCCGCGAGCGGAAACGTCTAGAACAAATCATAGAACCACTGGCAACAAAGCTGTCATTGACGTGTAAGCATACTGGTGTCTGGGATATAAACGTCATCCAGACGGCGTGCTGAGACTTGAGATGTGGGAAGGAACGGCTTGCATGAAGAAAAACCGGACTTACGACCATGCAAAGAGTACCGAAGACAGGTTAGCGACCGACCGAACATGGCATTGAGGGTTTTGTCTGGTTCACATGATGGCTTTTGAGAAGGGGCCCGGGACGTTGGTCCAAGAATTGCATGAGAGCGACGGAGAGTGAGTCTGCACGGGATTAGACAACTGTTGGAACATGAATGAAAAGGACGTACACTTGAGATCGCTTCAGGCGAAACCCTGGGAAACGGAGTGTGCAATGAGTGCGGACAGAAAGTCTGTGAGCAGGCATACCAAGATTATGGGAATCATTCATTCCTGCGTTCATACCTTGACCTGAACCAAGGTAAAAAAAATTATTCTGGGATTCAATATCAAGAGGAATCTTTCCTACAGGCTTTCGGCGAATGGGTGTGACACGCGTCTCCAGCAATGAAGACACGATCTTTCACCGCGAACCTAGTTGCCACACGCTGCCCGACTATTGGATAGCTCGTACGTTAAAACGGTCGTCAGTAGGAAATGTGGATAAGACATACTGATGTAAGTTGTCCACCATTCAATGAATTTCGGTTCGCCCAACTCATAAGGATGTAAGATCTTCCTCATGACCTACGAATGCTCATGAGTTACATGATAAATTTTGCCATATTTCTAACTTACCGAAAGGATACTCTCTGCGTTCATCTTGTTGACGTCAACTCGTCCCTATGATATCCGTATCCGATAGCAACGGACTATGAAACGGACTGTGTCACCCTCGCGGGGAATCGTCATGGAGGACCCGTTCAATGAATGAATCGCAGTGCGATTACGAATATCTGGAAAGTTCGTTTCTGGTATCGCGTCGATGACACCCCAGACATATTCTGTTCGGTAGGGTTAGGCCTATGGAAAGCACAGCACACTTCAAGTTAGATTACCTGTCTGTTCGCCCTCCAACTCTATCCCTACAGTCTTCCGCACCCATGAATGTGCCCCTGAAGATCAAGTGTCGATGCCTGACCCGCACCGGTGCGGAGAACTACTTACCGTCTGCACCGACAACGAATTTGGCATGTACAATTTCTGTCTCGTTCTCTCCGTCAATCGCATCTAAATGCTCCAGCGTAACCTGTAGTGATTATCGTTTGCAAACTGAAGAGCCGCAGTTTGCTTCTCGCCCACCTTCACTGGGTATGAATCAAGGCTTGAGAGTTCATCAACGTCTTCCGAAATCTCAATTGCAGAGGGACATCTCGAGCGCTCGACTTCTACTCCGTGGCGTTTCATAGAATCAAGAAATATAGAATCAATTACTCCTTGTTGGAGTGTAATCTAAACGCTCGTCCATGAACTCACACAAATAATGAAGAACGACAACGGCGACCGCACCTGGAATGGCCACCGAGCAGTCGGTGCAGTGATGCTGGCAACACGTGCATCGCACTTCAGAATCCGGCAGTTCAGACACTGGAGAGAGAGAGAAAAGATGGATAGTACCTCGATTCCTCCGTTGGGTCCGGTATTGTAGAAGGCCTTGAACGATCACGATCCGTCAGACACGCGATCGCCATGACAGAGAGAGCGTTCAAAAAATTTCACGTACACACATGTGCATTTGGTTTCCTTCTCGCAACAAGCCTTCAGCGAGTCCATAACTCTGTTGACAGATGTTCAACATGCGGTAAAAGGTACGACAAAGAATTAAAAAAGTACCTGGAGCACTTCGGTCGTCTTCGGGGATACGCCGTCCGCTTGACCTGTCATCACCTTGACGGGGCTAGAAGGCAATCAACACTCGGTTACTACCGACGACGTTGACGAGAGGCGATCATGATCCATACCGTTTGTCAATGATCCTTACGTCCACACCGGCCATCGCGAGTGCGTTGGCACACATCAGTCCGGCAGGGCCGACTCCAATGACGAAGACGTCGACGCGAGTTTCCAGAGGCATGACCGGTAGGTGGTTGTTGGGGAAGGAAAAGGAGAACGAGACGGAAAAAGAGGAGGAAAAAAGGCCCCTTGGTACCAGTCTGATTCATTGGCGCGTACGTACAAATACCTTTTGTACGCCGCACCGACTGAGGCAGCTGAATTCCTGCAAGGAATCATGTTGCCGTTATCGTTGATACGACTCGCGGCATCTCCACGCACGATGTTCCTCCAACTCGACTTCGGATCCAGAGTTGGCCGACTGTCAGATAAGGGCGCCGACACGTTTGCGTATTCCCCGCGCCAGCTTGGCAAACTCGGCGTTCCTGAAAACCAGCGCGGTTAAATTAGCAGACTCGGATGTCTGGTCGAGTTTCTTGCTTACCACGTCAACACGTTGATGCGAAGTAACAAGTGAGTGCGCCATGATACAGAGAGTGGATGATATTGTGAATGACACCAGTACAAAAAAAGAAATCCGGCGGACTAGTTGAATGACAAAGAATTTAGGCAAATCAGGTCACCACTTATTTCACCACGTTCCTGTGCAGCCACCGTGGAGACTTCTCACATGGTCCAGCTGGAACTGCTTGAGCGAGCGGGTAGTAGCTCCGCCGGCGACAACAACTATTATTCAATTGTGCACGACACGACTAGGTCCACGTTACATCGTCCCGAGCGTTACAACGTCGCCCCAAACGATTGTAGGGCAGAGAAAAGTGAGCCGGAGGGTACGAACCCGCCGTAGCAAACGCTCTGGATATGTGCAGCGAGGGATCCTAGGTGTGGGAAACGTTAATTAAGGTACTCCAAATCCGAGCAGACTCGCAACAAGTCTTGCCACCGGATGGCGGATATCGCCACGACGACCACTACAATCGCAGCAGTGCAGCGCGGATGGGCGGCAACTAAGCGAAAAAGGGTTTGAATTATTATCCATATTGACCGCACAAAGAGAAAAGGCTTTCCACCAAAATCTCTCGCTCGAGTGAATAAATTCGTTATTACAGGCAAAACTGCCACTTCACCCCACCACCTGGATCCCTCTGGCAACCACTTATTGACAAGCAGCCGCCCCGACTGCTCCCCACCAACCCATATCCCAGTCTACTCCTGCTGTTCGATTGTCTGCAGCTCGACCTCGACCATATCTGTCGTCGACATGGGTCGCGCTGATATATATATCCTCCGGATCGTTCGGCTGCGAGTGTCAGAGAGTCTGGTTACCCCCTGAGGCTCGTGCGTCTGTGTGGTCCCGTGTGTCTCCGTTTGATCGTGTTTCCCCTATGTATATATGTAGAGTCGCCCCTCTTTTCTCTTTTGTCCCTAGCGTCGTGCTGGTCTATACTAGTGACCAACGTGGCGGTTGTCGACTTGCGTGTCGTTTGCGCACCGCGGTCCCCGGTGAACATGACAGCGAGCCGCCCCCGCCTCCTTTGCTGATATAGAGGTTCCCGCCTTGTCGTTCTTCTCGAAAGTGTTCAACCGTTGTATAAGTACCGACAGCTCGTTTTGGCGTGTAAAAGGTCGTCTGGAAAAGGAATGATATAATGAAACCTAAAGGCGGGACCAAAGAAAACGTGAATGAAAACATCAGGAAAAACCACCAGCAGATAATTTACATTAATTGCAAATATTATACACTAATATATATAATTTTATGGATTTCTGTAGAATTTCATATATTCTTATGTATTACTTGTCATTACTTGGACTTTTCGAGTAGGGATTAGTAAGGATTATATAGTAATTTACTGCATTCTCACTAATCTCGATGATTCCTCTCACCCTTTGGTAGTAATCAATACATTTGACAAGATATATATTATTATGCTAAATTAATGTACGTAGACAGGTCTTTGAAAGAGTTAACTAAAAACCACGGACAAAGATCAATGATATTCTCGCTTGTCCATTCCGGTGGGATACTCCGTCCCCATCTTGGTAATAAATGAACACTCCGATTGAACAGTTCAACCGGTACTACCGATGCTAAACATTGTCCTGCTGAACCCACCCTACTAATTGCCTTATGGACACGATACATTTTTGTCGATGGTTCAGGTGCTGCCGTGAAGCGAGTGAACCACTCCACGTATGCTAGATGTTTGGGTGGTGGCCTATCCCTCGGAAACAGAAGCAGTGAGGCCTGCGCCGGTATAGAAAATATTACTTTAACACGACCAATACGAAAGTCTATAACATTTACGTGTGAGATATCCGTGAGCACGCGAGGACTAAGAACTTACCAGATAGTTCTTTGGTTTGTTCTCTGACACCCCGAATTCGTATAAGAGCAACGTCAAAACGTGCTGGCCGAACGACGACATTTGAATTGTCACGTGAAGGCGGTTGTGCGTGTATAGAATCAGCGGTGGCCTGTCCATCAATCTCATGGTTGCGGAATTTGATGCGATGAAAAATTGGGAGGGTCTCGAAAGGCAGATGAACCGAACTCGCCAGCTCTTCAAGTTGTCGTCGTTGAGAGATGCCGGGATTGTTGAATTGAGCGATAAAACGTTTTAACGCCGGGACAAAGAGCGGCGCACTGTAATGATGTGGAGATTGAATGACCGTGAGCGAGACTGCTTTTTGCGTAGGGTGAAGAGTCATCCGGGGCTTGAGTGGCTGGGACATATCAGGAGGACGCCAGTAACATTCTTGACGAGCGAAGACGAGATTCGTGTGTTGAGATCGCCAGGAGATGTAGTTGCTGTGGTGTATGACCTTCTCTTTTCGTTCCAGCCATATCGTCATTTGCTTGAACTCGTCTTTGCAGTTGGTTGCTTGGTAGGCATCTTTAGCGAACTCTATGTGGAGGCGTTCAGTCGCTTCTGTGTTAAAGTTATCCGTAGCACCAAAAAGTTTGATAGACCGCACGTAGTGTTGGAGCGAGTGAAATTTGGGAATGTTGAAGTGATTTCGCACGCCGAGGTCGATGAAAACAAAGGCGTTGTCGTGAAAGTTGTCGAGAGCGTTTTGAAGCTTCTGAAGAGTGCCGTCGTCGTGAACTGGGTACTGGGCAAGATATAAGAAGTCGAGCAGCGCCCGAGTAGCTGAGACGAGGGGCGTCGATGAGACACCGTGAGGGAGTTGGATGTCGCTGACTAATCCAAGGAGAATGGATGCGATTTGTTTGTGTTCGGTACCCGTGACTCGCGTGAGAATTGTAATTCCCTTGCGAAAAATCCGTATCGAATGGTTCGGAGGAAGCCTCTGAACTCTCGAATCTACCTCCGCAGCACCACAGATAGTCGTCAACCAAGCGAGTAAGTGTTTGAGGACTCCTTGGTACAACTGATGCAGTATATCAGGTGTAATCGACTGGAATATATTAACATAAGGAAGATCTGCCCAGAATGGGCGCTGCAATGGTTTGATCCTCACGTCGCGGCATGCGGTGGAATACGACGGTAAGCCGATTTGGTCCAATGCATCGAGAATATCGTCTAGATCACGAAACGGTGCCTCACAAGGATGATCCCCCAATTTGTCATGGGGACAGACACACGTGGGGCAGTCACCAGTGTATACACCAGTGACGGAGCACTGTTCGGGATAGTCCCCGACGTAGCATGCAAAGATAGGGTGCCCACGGCGGTGCACACCGTCACCACTGACAACGGGCATCCCATGGATACTAGCCTCACGAAGCGGAGAGACAATGTGGCCGAGGCACGCG